>JAOTJB010023518.1:0-10740 GCA_027123815.1 Erythroxylum minutifolium
CCTGGAACTCCACAACATAATGGGGTATTTGAGAGGAGAAATCATACTCTATTAGATATGGTACATTCTATGATGGTCGTGCAGTCCTTCCTGTCTCCTTTTAGGGATATGCCATTGAAACTACTACTTACCTCTAAATAGAGTTCCATCCAATTCAGTTGACAAGACACTATACAAGATATAGACTAGCAAAAGATCAAGGTTGTCATACTTAAAGATTTGGGGATATGATGCTTATGTGAAGTGTGCAATATCTAATAAGCTTCAAGCTAAATCAGATAAATGCAAATTTGTGGGATATTTGAAAGAGAGCATCAAATATTAAATTTTAAAGTCCTCTTGAGCAAAAGATGTTTGTCTTAAGACATGTTACATTCTTAGAAAGAGAATTGATTATCAAGGAAAGTAGTGGAAGCGAGGTAGAACTTTAAAAAGTTCAAAAGTAATAAATTCACATCTAAATAAAACAAAAAATGTAGGTTGATCCGTATGATGTACAACTGAGGGTTCAAGAGACACATAATCTGCGATGCACTAGTAGGATATGTCGTCCCTTATTAAATTAGATCTGCACATAGAAAAGGGGAATGATAATGTATTGCTCATACATGATGAGCCTACTAATTTCAAAGAAGCAATGTTTGACATTGATTCTTTAAAATTACATAAGCCCATGAGATCTGAATTGGAATTCATGTACATTAACCAAGTATGGACTTTAGTGGATGCACTGGATGGTATTAAACCTATTGGATACAAGTGGATTTTTAAGAGAAATACTAACATGGATGGTAATGCTAGTGGCTAAAGATTACAAACAAAAAGAAGGAGTTGATTTTGATGAAACCTTTTCACTAGTAGCTATGACTAAATCTGTAAGGATTTTATTGGCTATAGTCATATATCATGATAATGAATTCTAGCAAATGTATGTCAAAACAATATTTATTAATGGAAATTTACTGGAGAATGTGTATATGACACAACCTGAGAGTTTTGATTCCAAGAGATTTCCTACTCAAGTATGGAAGTTGCAAAAGTCTATTTATAGACTTAAGCAAGCGTCACATAATTGGAATGTCCCTTTTAATGAGATAATCAAAGAGTTTTATTTTGTAAAAATTGTGGACAAATCATGTGTATATAAGAAGGTTAGAAGAAGTGTAGTCATTTTCTTAGTGCTGTATGTGGATGACATATTGCTTATTAGAAATGACATATAAATGCTCTAGTCTATAAAGATTTGGTATCAAAGAACTTCTTCATCAAGGATATTGGGAGAAGCAGCCTATGTTTTGGGAATAAAGATCTACAGAGATAGATCAAAAAGATTACTTAGGTTATCCCAATCTATATATATAGACAAAATGCTAAAGAGGTTTAACATGAATAATTCTAAGAGGGGATTTTTACCCATATTGCATGGGGTTTCTCTCTCACAGAATATGTGTCCTAAGATATAAGAAGAGAGATAAAATGGATTATGTTCCATATGCTTTGACAATTGGATCAATCATGTAAGTGATGACATCCCCAGACTTTGCTTTATTGTAGGATTTCAAACTGGGTGATGAAGATGATGATGATGATGATGTAAGTGATGACATGTATTATAATATATGTCTCTTAAGCTTTGAGCATAACGAGTATATTTTAAGCCAATCCAGATGAGTGTCATTGAATAGCTGTGAAAAAATATCTTAAAGTACTTAAGAAGGACTAAAGATGTTTTCTTGGTATATGAAGGAGCTAAACTGAGAGTTCAGGAGTATTCAAATGTGATTTTTCGGTTAAATCTAGATGATAGTAAATTACAGTTAGGGCATAACTTCACTCTTAATAGTCATGTTGTAAGTTGGAAGGGTTCTAAACAACCAATCACTGTAGATTCTATGATCAAGGCAGAGTACATTTCAGTGTCAAAGTTAACAAAGGAAGCAGTTTGGGTCCAGAAGTTCATCACTGAACTTAGAGTAGTTCCTAACATTGTTAATTCTACAATATTGTATTGTGACAATAATGGAATTGTTGCATTGGGAAAGGAACCAAGGTCTTGTCAACAGTCCAAACATGTACTCAAAAGGTTTTACTTGATCAGGGAAATTGTAGAGTAGAAAGACACAACATTAGAGCGAGTTCCCACTAGAGAGATCTTGCAAATCCTCTCACTAAGCCATTATCTCATAAGAGACATGATCTATATATGGATGGATATACTATTAGATATGCAACATCCCACTACCATAGGGTATATACCCAAGCTTTTAAGAACATAACCTACGATAATGGTATATTAGAGCGATAACAATTCTAACTTACACATGGCATCATCTAACATACTCAACATCGTTATAACTTTCTCTTAAAACATTCGCTTCATTCATTTATAAAGTTTACATTGTTTCTATCAACAAATATTTACAAACCCTGATACAGGTTCTAACAAACTACAAAATAACAAAAACTATATGCCTTCGGGAGTCAGCTGACAGACCTCTGAGCCATTTCTCTATCCAACAGAAACTTTAAGTCCTGACTAAAACTTAGGTCTCATGTCTCGTACCTAAAAAGCCATAGTGCAATTTTTGATGAGTTTTGCAAACTCAATGAGTGAACCATCATTGATGAATTCACCGGATTACATAAACACAACACACATCTCACAGTAATTCATGTAAACAGATAAGCATTTATATAGAAATTAACATTACATGGCAGGTCAT
This sequence comes from Erythroxylum minutifolium, assembly GCA_027123815.1. Lineage (NCBI taxonomy): Eukaryota > Viridiplantae > Streptophyta > Magnoliopsida > Malpighiales > Erythroxylaceae > Erythroxylum > Erythroxylum minutifolium. Next base: position 2,724 of record JAOTJB010023518.1, read on the forward strand.
ACGATCATCCATTTCAATTTGCATATCGTTCACGAATTGCATACGTATTTGCATGGGACATTCATGAGACTCGTATTCGTTCTTATTGTTGTCACTGAGTGCCTTTAACAAACATAAACAAAGTTATGGCCCATAGGGCTCAATCGAACCAAATTCATGGAGCATAGCTTGACGTGCAGAACATATAGATCACAGAGCAAAGCTCTACGTGGAAGCGCTTCTAACTGGTATCTCAAGTCACAACGCCTTTATCTAAACATGCATTTTATGAAATGCATCAAATATTGAATAGATCATGCACAAAATCTTATGTAATGCTCAGACGATGTTTTCATAATCATTGGACCTCAGTCTGGCATTCAGCTATCATTAAGAAATAGAATCATTCGAAATCATAACAAATCAGACACTTCCAATATGTGATCGCAGAACAAACTCCTCGGACCTCAGGTCTGGAATTCAGAAACAGCACACAAATAGCTCAATCATATTGGAAGTTAACAAAACAAGGTTCATATAATCAAATCAATCCTAGGAATACATCTAGGTTGACTCACAGTAAGCTCCCAGAAGCTATTGTCCAGCAATGTCTGACTGGCATCCGATGTGCTCCTCTAAAAGATACAGAACCCATTCACAATTATCACCTTTTGTACAAACGTACCAAGTATATCAATGTACAAAAAGGATGCACGATGCATGATCAATGGCAATTCGAGGGTTTCTTCATAACTTCTCTCTCTTATCAACACTCACTTAACTATAAGAATACTTCGGTTTATGCCTTACTAAAACCATTAACATCACGATTCATTTCTAATTAAACTCTTTCTATGGTACTCTTTCAGGTCTCACGTGAATTTAAAGGGTGCAATGGATATAAGTTTGTTTACAGAAGATGCATCCTTATAGAAGAAGAAGATTGACAGAAGAAGATGACGTCACCTAGAGGAAGCTGACATCATCACAGAAGAAGTTTTACTATTAGCAGAACTTTTCCTATAGATATCGGATTGAATTATTCTTTATATGAGTCGAAAGAGGACATCAAGATATACAAATTCCATGAAGACCTCAAAGACCAATTTTATCTTTTGAAGGGTCAAAAATAGGGCAGAATATATATAATGAACAATAACACAGAAGGAGTTCATGAACAGTAACACAGAAGAAGTTTATGAACAGTAACACAGAGGAAGTTCATGAACAGTAACACAGAGGAAGTTCATAAACAATAACACAGAGGAAGTTTTGGCCACTTAGGTAGAAAGCAGACGAATGCAAGAAGCAAATGAAACAATACTCTGACGAAGCAAAAGACAGACGAAATAAAAGACAAAGGAAACCAAAACATAGACGAAGCAATACAGAGGAAGATGACGTCACCCAGAGGAAGTTGACTTCATCATAGACGAAGTAATACAGAAGAAGTTTGTTCACAAAGGAATCAAAACACAGACGAAGTAACATAGAGGAAGATGACGTCACCGAATGGAAGCTGTCGTCATCACAGAGGATACGTCTTTACAAATAATACAGAAAACAGAAGAAGCAGAACATATCATCTTTCATGCCTATACGAATTCTATACATCATTTTCATTGCTATTATACCTCCAAGCATGAAAACATCATCTATACTGCTCCCTTTTTAGCTCCAGAACACCAACAACCCTGAATCCATACAAAACCCAGATCTAGAAAAATATTCTATGACAAACACTGAAAACCCTGGAGCTGTCCTAGTTACTACCCTCTTTAATGGAAATAACTACCTAACTGGGAGCAAATTAATGATGATAGCTCTATGTGCCAAAGACAAGCTTTCCTTCATAGATGAAACATGCATGCAACCAACGGAAGACAGAGCTCTGCTTACTAGATGGAGAAGGGTAGACTCCATAGTGAATTCTTGGATACTCAACTCCATGGTCAAGGAACTTAGTGATGCCTTCCTTTCATTCTCCACAGCCAAGGAACTTTGGGACGAACTAAGAGAGAGATTTGGTGAAGCCAATGGACCACTACGATACCAGATAAAAAGAGAAATCAATCAGTTTAAGCAAGGTAATCTCTCCATTTCCTCATACTATACAAAATTAAACAAACTTTGGGATAATCTAACTAGCCTAAGCCCAACACCCACATTCACTTATGATGCTGCTGCTAAAGCCATTACTACTAAGGAGAACACGCACAGACTAGTGCAATTTCTGATGGGCCTAAACGAAGATTCCTAGCCAACTTTATACAGCAGGAAATATCTAGAGCAATCAAAAGGAAATCCACAGGAGAGGTAAAGTTGGGAGAACTTGCAAATTTTGCAGGTAATAGATCAAATTACACTGATGTTTAAAATGCAGAAAATGAATGCACGTGGTTAATCGACTCAGGAGCATCATCACACATGGTCAAAGATTTAGATTTCTGTCATAAACATGAAATAAACAACATATACGAGCCTGTTACACTTCTGGATGGCACCAAGCAACAAGTAAACCACATATGCAAGACTACTTTTGGTGACAAAATTACTCTCCATAAAGTTTTGCACATACCAAATTTTTTCAAGAACTTACTTTCTGTCAATAAACTCACAACACAGTATAACATATACAAGACTACTGTTGGTGACAAAATTACTCTCGATGAAGTTTTGCACATAACAATTTTTTTTCAAGAACTTACTTTCTGTCAATAAACTCACAACACATAATGACATTGCTGCAATTTTCATATCCAATGATCTATTCTTATAGGACCTACGGATTAATAGTGTTATAGTAGCTATCAAGGCTAGAAGTGGATTGTATAAGCTAACCACCGACAGCTTACTACCCTCAGGAACTTTGAAAGGTCCTCCCTTAGACTTCTACAGAACTAAGAATGTAGCCCTTAATGCATCTATTTCTTTTGATGTTTGGCATAGCAGATTAGGACATGTTTCCAATGAGAAAATACGACACATCAATGAAATTGAGTTTTTTAATCACAATTTGTCATATTGTCAAGTCTGTCTAATGGCAAAGCAACACAGAAAACCATTTCCCAAGCATAAAATACAAACCACCAAGCCTTTTAAACTCCTACACATAGACTTCTGGGGACCCTACAAAGTACCCACTCTAGACGGATCAAAATTTTTCTTAACCATTGTGGATGATTTCTCTAGAGCCACTTGGACCTTCTTACTTAAACACAAAGATATAACATAATCCACCATAACCCAGTTTATCAAAACCATCGAAAGACAATATGACACAAAAATCTTAAAGATCCAAATAAACAATGGAAAAGAATTCATAAACCACGAATGCAAGAGGTGTTTTGCAGAAATAGGAATAGTGCACTAGAAAAGTTGTCCATATACCCCACAACAAAATGTTGTAGTAGAAATAAAGCACAAACACTTACTACAAATAACAATAGCCCTTCTATTTACAGCAAGCCTACCCAAACGTCATTGGGAAGAAGCCCTTCTTACCACTACCTACCTCCTAAACAGAATCCCAACAAAAACCTTACAATGGAAAACACCTTATGAGAGACTACATCAAAAAAAACCAACCTATGAGCACTTGAAAGTTTTTGGGTGTCTTTGCTTTGCCTTAGAAAAAACTCCTAACAAGACAAAACTGGATCCTAGATCTTCGAAGTGTGTTTTCCTTGGATATATGCCAAACTACAAAGCCTACAGAGTTATGGATCTTAGCATAAACAATGTTTTCAGCTTAAGAGACGTAACCTTCCATGAAAACATCTTCCCTTTTGTCAATACATAGACTGACCCTGAACAAAGACCAATACCATTGTCCCCTTATAACATGACAAAAGATGATGCAGAGACATTAAGTAAAATGCAAGAGACATCAAGCATACAACCCACTGAAGATACACCAGAAATCACAGAAACACTTCCACAACTCGACAACATTGCAAACCAAGACTACCACAAACAGCTACGTGAGAAAGAACCAAAGAACACCTACCAAACCAAAATACCTTGATGACTATGTCCACCAAGTCTCTACACATCATTCCACTTCTGCCCTTGATTCTTCTAATATCACTTTAAAGTTCACAAGTCCCGCAGGAATAGAAGGAAACAAAGATTCAAACATCCATATCACACATACACCAAGCTACAAAGAGTTCATATGTAATGTGTACACCACCTTTGAACCTTTATCTTATGAGACAACAAGCAAATCAAAAGAATGAGTAGACTCTATGGATGCACAACTAATAGCCCTAAAAGAGAATTAGACCTGGGTTGTGACAAAGCTACCCAAAGGAAAGTGAGCTATAACATCAAAGTGGGTGTATAAAGTAAAATACAACCCAGACGGCACTGTTGACAAACTGAAATCTAGGCTGGTAATAAAAGGCTTTAACCAAAGGGAAGGAGTGGACTATTCAGAGGTATTCTCCCCTATGGCCATAATTACAACAATAAGGACATTCCCAGCCATACTACTATCAGGAAATGGCCTATCCTACAATGTGATATAAACAATGCTTACCTACATGGCCATCTAGAAGAAGAACTCTACATGCTACCTCCACAAGGTTATAAGAAAGCCAAGACAGGAGAAGTTTGCAAGCTAATAAAGTCAATCTATGGACTCAAACAGGCAAGCAAACAATGGCACAAGGAATTGACCACAAAACTGAAAGAATTAGGTTTTGATAAAGCAGAATCAGACCATTGCGTATACACTAAAGGCCAAGGTGACAACTTTATGGCTATCATCATCTACGTGGATGACAGTCTCATTACAGGAGCAAAAGAAGAGCATCTAAATGCTATCAAACATGCCCTACATGAAAAGTTCCCAATCAAAGGCCTAGGATATGCCAAGTTCTTCCTAGGAGTAGAAATAGCAAGGTCAGACGAAGGGACTATCCTTAGTCAAGGTAAATATGTAAGAGATATTCTACAAGAAACAAATATGATGGACTATAAATCATGCACAATACCCATAATTCCAGGAAGTAAACTTGCCATCAATGAAGGTGAGCCACTGAAAGACCCTAAAATCTACAGAAGGATTGTGGGCAGACTACAATACCTGAGCTTCACAAGACTAGACCTTACCTACATAACAAAACAATTGAGTCAGTTCATGAAAATATTGAGGGAAACACACTGGAAAGCCGTAAAACATGTTCTCAAATATCTCAAAGGTACGTAGAACCAAGGCCTATTCTATGCATCAAATTCAGACCTACAACTGACCGCTTACTCAAATTCAGACTGGGCAAGCTACGGGTTTAACAGGAGATCGTTGACTGGGTTCTGCGTGCTCCTCGAAAAATCACCCATCTCATAGAAAACAAAGAAACAAACGATTGTTAATAAATAATCAACAGAGGCATAATACAGAAGTTTTGCTTCAACCACATGCGAACTGAAGTGGATCGTTCAACTATTAAAGGCTTTTCAAGTAGAAAATAGAACACCCATACCTCTATTCTGTGACAATCAGGCAGCGATACACATATCAAAGAACCTCGTCTTCCATGAGAGGACGAAGCATCTGGAAATAGATCTCCACCTCGTACACGATGCGGCAAACTTAGGGTTCTTAGATCTCATGCACATGCGAACCCAACATCAATTAGCCGACTTGTTCATAAAACCCCTCACCGCACGAGTGTTCGAAGACCTAATCTCCAAGTTCGGATTCGTCAGTTTCTCCGGGGCTCCGACTTGAAGGGGGTGTTAAACGACTACGTGAAGAGGCCTGGGTCAACCCACACCCATGGGTAGCCCATGACCCAATAATTCATTACCCTCACTCACGCACACAAATTAAGCCACGTACATATTCCATTTTTTATTTCTTTCCCTCTGTACAAATGATTAGAAGCTTCTACTGTAACAGAATTGCATTGGATGCCAATTCTATTACAGACCCAGTATACGATAGCCAATAGCTTTTTTTCAATTCTAGTATAAAAGTCTTCTCTTGTAAATATTCAAAACATGATGAAATAAACATTTCCTCATCAATGAAAACTTTTTTTCACATATGTTTTACTGGTAAGATTAAAAATTTTGAGAGTAATTTTTTAAAGACTAAATGGTGAATTACTAAAAATTTAAATTGAAAATTTAAGTTTTGAAGTAATAAAGTTTACATAATTAAAAGAATATATCAGATAAATGCGAATCTTTTGGTGCACTTTCTTTTATGATAGTAAAATATTTTTTAATTATGTATTAAGTAAACTCTTGAGGTAAAACTTTCAACTAGTATTGGAGTTTTTATGCATTAGCTTCATTGTTTAAGAGGTTCTAATAATAATATTTAGATCGAATTTTTCAAATTATTAACCAAGTCTCACTATAGATTATGGATCATAAAGAAATAGTTACTCATATAATTAAGATAAATAATAAGTTGTACACATTCTCCTTTCTAATAATTTAATTTATTACGGAAATTATACAATTCTTCTTCTTGTAAACAAAATATATTCAATAACAATAAACTGTAACTATTTTTTTCAAAATTTTTGTCAACTTTTCTCCTACTAGATAATATTGCAGGAGACTTAGCAATGTAATTTGCTTGGTGATTGATTAATCTAATTTATTAATTTATAGAATTTTATTATATATAATTAATTTGTAATTTTTTACAAATTATTAATATAAGTGAAGACATTGCTAAAATAATTAATATTATTATATTAATTAATATAAGTGAAGACACTGTTAAGTGAAAATATTGATATAAACAAAACGAATTTTAGTTAAGACATCTCAAATATAACATATGTTGTTTTCAGCTATCGATTTTAATTTGATGTGTAAAAAGATAAAAACTTTGGTGATAACATTAGAATGTACTTAATTAAAAAAGATTAATAAAAAAAGATCTCAAATCAAATCTTTGTATATGGTGTCCTGACAAATAACAATATCTAAATAAATTACTTACGTATAAAAACAGTATTATATATTAGAAAAGTACGCCTTTATATTCTCCTCATGTACCATTTTGGGAATAAACGTCAGTCAGTGGGCATGCACCAATTCACCATGTCCTAAGTAGATCATCCTTCTTCAAATCGTACGTATCCTAGAACACATCTTTTTAACTTGTGGGAATTATAGTTAAACAAGAAACGGTCATCTAAGTAGGTTACCATCTGAAGTTAGCTCAGCAAATAAGTTTTGGACAAGAGACGAAATTTTGGCAAAGAATATCCCTTTAGAGATGAGTACGACTCTTCTCACAAATTGAAGGCTTTAGAAATCCTGAAGGCATGAGCTCTTTGCTGAGCTTTTGGTGACTTTACGAATTGTTTACAATTATCTTGATCTTTTTCTAAAGGTGTTCTTAGTTTTAACCTTTAAACTTTTTTGTAATTCATTTTTGTTGTCATGGGTGTTCATAATTTGTGACTCACAAGTGTTTTGCTGCGATGTTCTGAACAATCTTTATGAGTATTACTTATTTTATAACTTACTGGAAATGATCATCGAACTATAAAGAGCAGAATGTCCAAAACGGATTCATGCATTATACAATAATGAATCATGATTTGGATGCTCTGACCACCAATTGTGCTCGTCACGTTGCATATGAGACAAGCCCACGTTGGTTAAGCACTCTCGTTTATGCCTTGTAGTGCGACCAAGTTTCTTAGGACCAGCACTTGTATATTTCGACTGTTAATTGACAGTACAATGGTTCCTATAAAATCCCCATTCTTCTTACAGCAACTCATCAACACCCACTTATCCCATTCCTCTCCATCAATCACCCAACACCAATGGCTCTTACCCGTGTTGTTCTTGCAATATCCGTTCTTCTTCTGCCGTTGTTGATCAGCTCTGCTAGAGATTACGGCTACGGCCCTGGGTCGGACAGTGTAAAGTCGAACTATCAGCCAACCTCAGGTCCAGCACCATACACTGTAAAGGCAAACAGTGGGGCAACACCATACACAGTCCAACAAGAATATGCCCCAAAACCAAAACAAGATGAAGTGAAACAAGATTA
>JAOTJB010023546.1:0-10739 GCA_027123815.1 Erythroxylum minutifolium
TAAAGGGTTACCTAAAACTCAGCTGAACCTTCTTCTTCCACTTCTTATCTCCTTTTTCTTTCTTTCCTTCTTCTCCTTTCTATGCTTCGGTTTTCTCCTTCTCTTCTTTTAGTTTCTTATACGACTCTCTCTCTCTCTTTCTTTCTTACTATACATGACTCTTTTATCTTCTTTTCTTATTAGTTTAAGGAGTCTTAAGATTTACTAACTTTTATCTTTCCAAGCTGTCCCTTTCATTTTTAATCTAATGCCTTCCAACTCCTTAACTTAATTCTATTCCATTTTTAATCTAATGCCTTCCAACTCAACTTAATTCTAACTCTTCCTTTTAATTCATGCAACTACACATAATTAATTATATACTTAACTAAACTCCAAAAATTGCTAATTTAATAATTCTAATTTATATTCATACTTGCTAATTTAATAAAATAAATTCTAAGAAAAATTCAGGGTTCAACATTTCTCCCCTGTTAAAGAATTTCGTCCTCGAAATTCTTACCTAAGTCTACAACAGGTGTGAATACTTCTCCTTTATAGCTTCAAAAGATTTCCATGTTGCTTCCTCTCTTGCATGGTTCTTCCATAAAACTTTAACTAGTTTCATAGTCTTGTTTCTCAAGATCTTTTCCTTTGAATCTATAATCACTATTGGTTATTCTTCATAAGTCAAATCCTCCTTTAATTGAACCTCTGAAGGTTGGACTATGTGCAAAGGATTCGATCTATATCTCCTTAGCAGTGATACATGGAAGACATTGTGAATCTTGGATAACTCTGGCGGCAAGGCTAACTTGTAGGCGAAAGGCTCAATCTTCTCAATAATCTAATAAGAGCCTATGTATCTTGGACTGAGCTTATCCTTCTTACCAAATCTTAAGACTCCTTTCTATGGAGAAGCTTTACGAAATACTTTGTTTCCAGCTTCATATTCCATCTGCTTCCTGTGTGTGTCTGTATAGCTCTTCATCCTGTCTTGAGCTGCGTTGAGTCTCTGTTTCACTAATTTAATCTTGTCGACTATAGCTTGCACTAACTCAGGCCCTAAAAGTCTTCTTTCACCTTCCTCATCCCAACAAATAGGAGTTCTTCACCTCCTACCTCTTACCATACAAAGCTTCATAAGGTTCTATTTGAATTCCTGAGTGGTATGAATTATTATAAGCAAACTCAATCAAAGGTAGATGTTCATCCTATGAGCCTTTGAAGTCCATAACATAAGCTCTTAACATTGCCTCCAATGTCCTTATTATTCTATCTGATTGCCCATCAATCTGTGGATGAAAAGTTTTGCTAAAATGCAACTTGGTTCCTAAAGTCTCTTACAAACTTTCCCAAAATCTGGAGGTGAATCTAGGATCTCTATCTGGGACTATAGAACTTGGAATCCCATAAAGTCTGATTATTTCATCTACGTATTTCTTGGCTAAGGCATTCAAAGAATCTGTCTATCTAATTGGCAAGAAATGTGTTGAATTGGTTAGCCTATCGACAATCACCCATGTTGCATCATGCTTCTTACTGATTGTAATTTTGCTCCCAATTCTATTCAAGAATAGACAAGGGCTTAAACTTACCGGCAGGTGCTTGATGTTCCGCTTTAACTTGTTGACACACCAAACATTTTTCAACATACTTTGCAACATCTTTCTTCATTCCTCGCCACCAGAAGTATTCTTTTAAATCTTTATACATTTTGGTACTCCTCGGGCGCATTGTATATGGAGAATTATGTGCCTCATCAAGAATTTCATCCTTCAACTCTTGCATATCCAGAATACATAATTTGTTGCCTACCTCCATCAACTCATCTTCTCTTACTTCTATTTCTGAAGGCTTACCATTGTTAATTTCTTCTCTGAGCTTGCCCAAGTACTCATCTTATTCTTGCAATTCCTTAATCCTCTCATTTAACATTGGCTTTATTCTAAAATTAGCCAATATACCACCAGATTCAACTTGCCTCAACATCACCTTCAGTTTGGCTAATTTCTTCAACAAAGGAAGATATATCATCTTCACATATGCCATAGTAAATTTCCTATTCAGTGCATCTGCTACTACATTGGCTTTCTTCGGGTGGTAATCTATCATCAATTCATAATCCTTTAATAATTCTAACCACCTTCTTTGCCTCAAATTTAACACTTTTTGGCTCATTAAATATTTGAGACTCTTTTAGTCCATAAATACCTTGGTGGTGACTCCATATAAGTAATGTCTCCATATTTTCAAGGCAAGGTCTATAGCGTCCAATTCCAAGTCATGTGTGGGGTAATTCATCTCGTAGGGTTTTAATTGCTTGGAAGTATAGGCAATCACTTTTTCTCCTTGCATCAACACGCACCCCAATCCCGAGGTATCACTATATACTATATATCTATCACTACCAGAAGGCAAAGTCAAAATTGGTGCAGTTGTAAACTTCTTCTTCAATTCCTCAAAGCTCCTCTGACATTCTTTTGTCTATACAAACTTCTGACTCTTTCTTGTCAATTTGGTGAGTAGGGATGCTATCATGAAAAGCCTTCTACAAATTGTCTGTAATAACCATCTAATCCCAAGAAACTCCTCACTTCTGCTACGTCCTTGGGTGCTCCCTATTTAATGATAGCTTCTATTTTTCGTGGATCCATATATACTTCTGCTACATTCTTGGGTGCTCCTTATTTAATGATAGCTTCTATTTTTTATGGATCCACATATACTCCATGAAACACCATTTCCCTTAGCCAAAATTCACATTTATCAAATTTGGCATGCAGCTCTTTCTTTCTCATTGTCTCCAAGGTAATCTTTAAATGTTCTTTATACTACTTGTCGCTCTTCGAATAAACCAGTATATCATCAATAAAACTATGATAAATTGGTCTAGAAAAGGCTTAAAGACTCTATTCATTAGGTCCATAAAGGCTGCAGGGGAATTAGTTAATCCAAATGGCATAACTAAGAACTCAAAATGCCCATATCGTATCCTGAAAGTAGTCTTCGACACATCAGACTCCTTTATTCTCAATTGATGATAATCCGATCTCAAGTCTATCTTGGAGAAGACTTTTGCTCCTTGCAGTTTATCTAACAAATCATCTATGCGTGGGAGAGGATATCTATTTTTGATGGTGACATGATTAAGTTTCTTATAATCCACACACATCCTCAAGATCCTTCTTTCTTTTTCACAAAAAGAACTGGAGCTTCCCAAGGCGAAGAGCTAGGCCTAATAAAACCTTTCTCTAACAACTCTTATAATTGCTATTTAATCTCCTTTAACTCTGTCAGAGACATTATATAGGGTGGAATTGATATTGGTGTCGTGCCTAGAAGAAGCTCTATGGTGAACTCGATCTCTTTAGGTGGTGGTAGTCCTAGTAGTTCCTTCAGAAAGACATCTGAAAATTCCCTAACCATAGGAATGTTTTTTAATTTTTTTCATCTACCTTCATGTCTAACACATATGCCAAGAATGCTTCATACCCTTTCTTCATCATTTTCTCTGTTATTAAACCTGAAATGATTTTGGGTGGGCTTGCCTTCCTATCTCCCATAAACACCACCTTTTCTCCTTTGTTCAATTTAAACTCTACTGTCTTCTATTTGCAGTTCAAATTGGAATTATATTTCTCAAAGATGTCCATGCCCAAAATCACATCTAATCCCTTAATCTCCAATGGCACTAAATCCACCACTAATTTTTCCTCACCAATATATATTTCACACTCTCGATAAACATGACTAATAATAACATACTAGTCAATCGGGGTACTAACCATCAAATGACTCAAATTTCTATCATGCATAGTCATACTTGACGAAATAAATGAGTGGGTAGATCTCAGATCAATTAAAACAATAATATCATCATGAAACAATTTAACCATACTAGTCACAACCTCTAGAGTTGCTTCTGCTTCCTCCCTCGTCATTGTAAATACTCTAGCTGGTGCTTGTCCTTTCGATCGTCCTGGAGGATTTACTTTTTTGGCTGCACTAGAACTGCCCACTTCAGTTGCAGACTTAACTTCCACGGTCGTTAAAGCTTGCATCTGAGTTCTCTCCTGTCTAGCATACTACGGACACTCTCTAGCTATATGCCATTTTTTTCCATAATTAAAGCAAGCCCAAGTAAGTCGATATCACTCCCATTTATGGAATTTTCTATAATGGTCATATTTTGGAAAGGATGGCTTATTCCCCTCTCCTCTTCTGTTGCCTCCTACAGTTGAGGCTTGAAGAGAAATAGTTCTTGTCAGTTTGGGCCTACTTAAACCATTGCTCCTAATCTCAGACGGTGCAGGGAAAGTCTTGGCACTCCTTCCTAGCATAGGTGCACTACCTCCCCTACTAAGCTATTCTCTTACCTTCCTCTTGCTATTCACTGCACTTTTTATGTTTTCCACATTTTCAACCCTCAAAGTAGCCTCTACCAAATTTTGAAAGTCGCAAAAATTTTGCACAACCACTTTTTTTCTTATGGCCAAATGCAATCCTGCTTCAAACCTTCGGCACTTAACCTTCTCACTCATCATCAACTCAACTGCATATGAAGACAACTGTGTAAATCTACGATCATATTCACTCACTGTCATCTCCCTCTGGGTGAGACTTAAAACCCCCTATGCTTCTGCTGGATGTACACCTTAGACAAATATTTCTTCTTATAGGCAGCTTGAAAATTGTTTCATGTTAACACTGACGGCTTTAACTAGCTCCCTGATATCCTTTCCCACCAATGCAGGGCACCTCCTTGTAGCAAGCTTGCAGCATACATAATCTTTTCCTTATCTTCACAATCCATCTGTTCCAATATTCTTTCCATCTTCCTTAACCATGTTTCAGCTTCTTCCGGATCAGTTGTTCCATAAAAGTGCACTGCGCCATACTTCCTCAACTTGTCAAATTATCTCTCTTTCTTAGCCGGTGCTGGGGTATAAGTTGATGGCATCTGGCCCATGGTATGAACAAAAGCCTGAGCAAAGGCTTGGAACATTCTAGGATCAAAAGGATTAGGAATTTTCTCTGGAAGAAGAGGAGACTCCTGCATTTGTGGTTAAAAGGGCTCGCTATCCTGCCCTACAGTTGCCTCAGTAATCACTGGAGCTCTAGACTCATCAGTACCCTCCTCTTTTGGTGGAGAGTCAGGTGCAGCAAATTCTTGCATAACTCCTCGTGTTCTTCAACGAGGTGGCATTTTACTCCTTCAATAAAATATTATCATTTAGCTTACTTTTCATTTTGATCTTATTTCTTACATGTACTTATGATATGCATGTCACTTAATGCAATCAATAAAATTGACAGTGCAAACAAGAAATTTAGCAATTTTAGCAATACAAACATTTTATCACGCATCATGAATTTCATAGTATAACATATTTTAAGCCTAGGAATCCTTAGAAACTGGAGGCTCTGATACCAAAGATGTTGGCCCCAAGTCTTGGTTCTTATTTTATGGCAACAAGGCACCAAAATTGAGGAACTTTTAAAATAAAATAAATAAAACTACAATGAAGATAAAAAGAACTCATGGTAGGAGTAAAAAAAATTCACAAAAGAATAAAATAAAATAACATAAAATAAAATAGACATGAAAATAAATCAGATTGGGAGTCGAACAAATAAACAAACAAATGACTAAATAAAACAAAAAGAAGAAGTGAAAAAGTCACGGGCTTGACTTTTCAAAAATCAAGGGCACAAGAGGGGGCGACTTTTGGTGAATAGTAGTGGATTGTCACGATCGTGCACATGAAAATTCGGGGTTGTCGCGATCATGCATGTATATGATCGTGCAACCCCATCTTCACTTTCCTACTTCAAAACATCATATATTTCAATCTCGAAGTCAAAAAATTATAAACTTTATGTCGTTAGAAAGCTAAGAGAAAGAGCTACAACTTTTATGAAGAAAATTTTGTCAAATTCTATCTAGATCAATAAGGTTTATTCATTGAAGTTTTAGAACACATTTCATTCCTTTCTCCTTTCTGCAATATGAAAAAAAACTACTACCTATATCAAAAGACCCGATTCCAACAAACACATTCTATACATATAAGAATCCTAACAAAATAGACTCCCAACCCTTCAATTTACTTAAGAAGAATTTATCCAAAAAATATTAAACAGCTAATAATTTATTCCCAACATAATAACACTAACAGAAAAGAAATTTTCTGCACATATATAAAAGTTCTTCAACCTTTCTTTCATTCATTTCTCTATAAGACAAAGTTTCATTTCTCAAATGTTGCAAGGTTCATACATAACTTCAATTACAAAAAAAAAGCCACATTAGTAGCATAATACAAAAATATAATCATGAATGCTCATGCTTGATATACTTCTAGAGTACCAAAAGTTTCTGAACTAACTTAGTTACAAAAATAGAAATTCTTAGAGTCAGCCGAAGTTTTTGCAAGGTTTAATGTTAATCTGTTATTTCTGCACCTGAGGAGTGGAAACATAATGGGGTGAGCGGGGAAGCTCAGTAGCTAACACAGTTATAGCCATTAGTGACAAACCGCACACACAAAAATAAACATATACATAAATTTATATCACATTTAAATATACATTATCTACAGTTCAAGCTCACAGATAACATATTCTTACACGAATTAAATCAAATAAAATTTTCAATTATCAAAACATAGCACTCAATCATATTTCGTGTTTAGCAATTTAAAGCAAAATGCACACGTATAATGGCTTAAGAGAATAGAACGAAATGGCGAAACCGAAGTTTACACCATGAATGAATTGAGTCCTTTTTTGGAGTTTATATGTCACAAGCGGGCAGCCGAGAGAAGGCTATATGTCAATGTGCATGTGACGAACGAAATGGTATCTTTCTTGCCCACATAAGCAAATTTCTAATGTTTACATATTTCATATCATAATCATATTTTCATGCTTCTTAAATCTTCTGTTTTTCATTCACATCAAAGTAGCATAATTCTTGCAAAGAAAACATGATATTAACTTCACAGATCATTTTTCCCACATTCAGAATGAATAAAAGCAAGTATTTAAGTACATATACAAGCAAATAATTCATCTCATTAACATAATGACTATAAATGTATTACCCACCTATTTATTATAAATCCAAGCCCAAGTTTGTTCTTCCTCTTGCTCTTGATTTCGAAGTTCTTGGTTCCCTTCAAACAAACATATTTTCATTCAATCAACATCCACAAATAGAACTTTCATAAAGCTCTATTATCCAAAGATAAGCTTAGACTTAAGCTACTCTTAGTTTATATAAGCTAGAAGAATTAAGATACAGTTAAAAGTTCATAAAAATCTAAGAACATAAATCTCCTGTTCCTTTTCTTTCTCTCTTCATTTTCAGCACATAACCTATTTTCTCTACTTGCTTGTTCTATTAAAACAAGAAGAATAAATAAAGGGTTACCTAAAACTCAGCTGAACCTTGTTCTTCCACTTCTTATCTCCTTTTTCTTTCTTTCTTTCTTCTCCTCTCTATGCTTCGATTTTCTCCTTCTCTTCTTTTAGTTTCTTCTACAACTTTGTTCTCTTTTTCTTTCTTACTATACACAACTCTCTTCTCTTCTTTTTTGATTAGTTTAAGACAAATTTTTGTCTTTCCAACCTTACCCTTCCATTTTTAATCTAATGCCTTCTAACTCCTTAACTTAATTCTAACTCTTCCTTTTAATTCATGCAACTAAACATAATTAATTATATACCTAACTAAACTCCAATAACCTCCTATAATATCAAGAGCATTCGAGCATTCCTTGTTTATGCAGGGTTTTATAGACTGTTTATCAAGAATTTTTCTCTTATTGCTAGACCATTAACTAACTTGTTAGTTAAAGATGTGCTTTTTGTGTTTGATGATGATTCTTTAAATGCTTTTAACACGTTAAAGACGACGCTTACAACAACAACTATTTTGATGACACCAGATTGGTCACTTCCTTTTAAGATCATGTGTGATGCAAGCGACCATGCCATTGGCTGTGTACTCGAACAACAAAAGGAGAAGTTACATACAATTTACTATGCCAGCAAAACCTTGACAGGAGCACAACTAAACTACACCACCACTAAGAAGGAGTTGCTTGCAGTGGTATTTGGTTGTGAAAATTTTTGTTCTTACCTTTTGGGCTCATAAGTTATTGTTTTTACATATCATGTGACATTACGTTATCTCTTTGCAAATAAAGATGCCAAGGCTAGGCTCATCTAATGGTGCTTTTGCTTTAAGAATTCAATTAAGATTAAAGATAAGAAAGGAGCAAAAAATGTTATGGCATACCACCTATCAAGGCTTGAAGGAGAACAAAATGATGAAGAAGAGGAAATTGAAGATCGTTTTCCTGACAAGGCTTTAATGATGGTAGAAAATCCTTTTTTTCCTTGGTTTACAGATATTGCCAATTATCTCTTCGGTGGTATTCTTCCCCCAATCTCTCATATCAACAAAGGCAGTGATTCTTATTTCAGTGTTCTCACTATATTTAGGATGAACCTGTGTTATATAAAATATGTGCTGACAGTCTAATTTACAGTGTGTCCTTAAAGATGAAATGCCTAAAGTTTTGACTCAATGTCATAGTTCAGTGTATATCAGACACTATAGAGCAAACAAGACGGTTGCTCACATTTTGGAGTGTAGATTTTATTGGCCAAACTTGTTCAAGGATGCCCGATATTTTGTATTACGTTGTGATAGGTGCCAAAGAGTGGGGAATATTTTGAAAAGAGATGAGATGCCACTTTCAAACATCATAGAGGTGGAGATATTTGATGTGTGGGGCTTAGATTTTATAGGACCATTCATATCTTCCCTAGGTAACTCTTATATATTGGTTGGAGTTGATTATGTGTCTAGGTGGGTTAAAGTAATAGCTACTCCAACAAATGATGGCAAGGTGGTGCAATGATTCATTAAGAAGATCTTCACTAGAATTGGAGTGCCTAGAGCTATCATAAGTAATGGAGGGAGCCACTTTTACACCAAAACCCTTGAGGCTCTTTTGAGAAGATATAATATTCATCATAAAATGGCAACCCCTTACTATCCGTAAACGAGTGGCCAAGTAAAGGTGGTAAATGGAGACTTGAAGAAGATTCTGGAGAAGGTAGTGAACACTTCAAGGAAAGATTGAGCTTTGAAGTTAGATGATACATCATGGGCTTATAGGACAATTTTCAAAACTCTCATAGGCATAACACCATATCGACTTGTGTATGGCAAGGCTTGCCATTTACCATTGGAGTAGGAGCATAGAGCCTATTGGGCAATTAAAAAATTGAACATGGATTGGAAGCTAGTAGGAGAAAAGAGATTGTTACGAAATTGGAAGAATTAAGATATGGTGCATATAAAAATGCCAAGTTGTACAAAGAAAGGGCTAAGAAGTGGCATGATGGTCATATTAAGAAGGAGGAATTCAAGAGTGGGGACTTAGTGCCTTTATTTGATTCACGACTTCATTTATTTCTCGAAAAGCTCAAGGTGAGATGGAGTGGCGTATTCAAGGTTAGTCAAGTGTTTCCCCACCGAGTGTTGGAGTTAGAAAATAAAAAGGGTGAAATTTTTAAGGTTAATGGGCATAGATGCAAGCTTTACTTTGGAGGATCATTCTCAAAAGAAAAGGAAGTACTTTCTTACCCTTCACTCACTTTTTTATGACTTCATATGGAATGGTCAAGCTAATGACCTTAACTTAGCATGTCCATCTTTCATTTGTTTGTCTTTGTATTATTGTGGTGTTGTTTTGATTTGATAATATCTAGTTTGGTTTAACTGGTTTTGCACTTCGTTCTCTTATTGTTTAGGTCCCCAATGATACATTTTGAGGTTACTTGAAGATTTATTGTGCATCATAGCTTGTTGGAGGGCCAAAGGATGAGAGGAAAATGTGTCACTTCCATCGACACCACAACCATAAGCCCATCTTGCCCTTAATCTCCTATATTATTCTTTTTGTGTTTTGTTTTGTTTATTTTTATGGTGTTGTTTGTTGGTTCTGGAAATTCTCTTTTGCATATTGAGGACAATGTTTTGTTCAAGTGTGAGGAGATAGTCTTTGCATTTAAGTTTGCATTTTTGCATGTCATTTAAGATGCATGTTAGGTTGTTAGTATTAGGTGTGTCATTTTCCTTACATTTAAATCTTTGTGATGAATGTGTTGCCATAAGATTCTATCATACTAGTTGGAATGAGATTAAACGCATGCATGAACTTAAATTAGGCTACTTGATTGGAGAGTCAACCATGTGGAGTGATGAAATTAGTTGGCCATATAAGCTTACTCAGAATTTGACACTTGAACAATGAGGTAATTTATAGAAGCATAATGGATTTTCATTTGATCCTATGTGAGGAATTGAATCTTTATGACTCCATTCTATAGTCATTTCATTTCTTTGTTTGTGTAATGCTTCCTTAGGTAATTACCTTCAGAACTTACTTTAAATTAGTTTAAATTTACTAGATGCATACTAGATAGAATTGATTAAGGCCTTTTTGCTTTATCCTTTAGCTTAAATTACCTACCTTTTATTATCCCTTAACAACCCTATTGAGCCTTTAACCTTTTGTTTCTTGAAATCACCCAATTTTAAAATCCGCAAACCCCATTAGCTTACCCAATCACAAGTTAATAAAGTGCTAAGTAATACTTTTGTAACATCCCGTTTCCAGAGAACGGGTCGGACCAGAGAAACGGGTCCGAGTGTGGTAAATAGAGGTACCTCGTGC
>JAOTJB010023574.1:0-10738 GCA_027123815.1 Erythroxylum minutifolium
GAAAAAGGAATATCTCAGTTTAAAACCACAAATAAATTGAGCATTTAAAGTAATATAAAAAATGAAGTAAAAAACACTCAATTCTTTCCTTTCAAGTTAATAAGATTAACATTCCCTTTTTTATGTCTCTCCTCTTTCCTTTCATTTTTTAATATTCTCTTCCTTCCTTTTTTTATGTTTCTGTTTCTTTTCTGTTTTTCTTTTGTCTATTTTTATTGCTTTCTAGTTTTTATTATTTATTTTTTTAAAATAAGGAAATCAAAAGAAGAAAAATATAAAGGAGAGATAATTGCTACAACCATACTCATTCCTAATGCAATAGCCAACTATATCCTATCATTGCCTTATGCTTATTCAAACAATTATTCCCTAAACCCAATCGTACACATTCAAATGCTCAAATAAATACAACGAAGAGGATAAATAATTAAGGCCAAGGCTCATATTTTAAGTTTAAAGAAAGAAAAGGTTTAATGTTAACCTTAAAAGGTAACATCCTGGTGGCTTTTTAAGCAAAAGACGTAAATCCTAATTTCCTTCATCATTTCAATGTTTGCATAAGATTATGTGATCTCAACTAGTATTTACATGCAAGTTCTAGAGTTCCTCAATCATGAAAGAATACTCTTAACAAAGAATACTTGAATTTAGTGTTTAATAATTCAAAAAGGTTCAAATTCTTACTAAATGAAAAGTGTCATTCATTTATCACAACAAGCTGATGTCCTTCTAACTAAATTCCAAGTCAATTAGTCTAAGCATGAAAATATACTCATTCACTCAGATTATGCATTTCTAATCCTGATTGAGTTTATATCATGACCATGCATGTCTAACTACTAAATGGGAAAACAAACACACAACAAACAAATAATAACTTTTTTATAACTAATACTCCCCCCATACACAGACACTTAAACATCACATTGTTCCTAATGTGGTACAAAAAAGTAAAAGAGGGATCTAAGACACAAAATAGCATGAACAAGGATAAGCATTAAAACTAAAAGACATTAAACTAACAAGAAGTAAAAATAACAAAAGAAAAGGAATAGAAATACGATACGAGAGTGTGAGCAGTGGCTGCATCGATGTAGTGTGAAGTATGGCATCCTACATCAAGGAGTGGAGAACAGCTACAAGGAAGACAAATAGAAGAGATTGAAAAGTAGGCCAGTGCACACAATGCAAACAGATTAAGTCGAGGTTCACTAAAAAGAAATAACAAACAGCTAATTGAAAAATAAAACAGAAATCATATAGGCTACCTCCCATTTAGCATTTCTTTAATGTCTTTTAGTTGGACACCTCAACCGTTATACTCAAGGTGGATCACTCAAAGTGAGTGATTGTAATAGCTTGTTTTCCATACTAAGGGTTAGATTATTAGATTATTGCATATGAGTCATATCATTTTAGCATTCATAAAATGCATTTCATTCATATGCATATCATTAGCATACACACATGAATTATGGTTTCGTACCCATTGTAAAGATAGTATATGCACTCAATTGACATATTCCAGGGTATGAAAGGTTTAAAATGATCAAGATGTGAATTATGTATTGTTATGTCTTGAATTTTGGTTTGAATGATTACAAGTAGTAAATTTGGAATTAATTGTTACCACTAGAAAAGTGATGAATTAAAATGCATATTTAAACTAGGAAAAATGCCATATGGCGAGACAAATTTACACATGAAAAATTAGGATGACTAAACCTATGAAATAAGTGATAAATGGCATACATAAATAAATGAAATTTGGCTTAGGTAATTAATTGACAAATGGCAGCAATGAATTAGTGACAAATGGACTAGTAACTAGGTGACATTTGGTAACTTATGGAGGGATAAGTGGCTTACATGCTTAGTGACATATGTCGTTGTAACATGGAGACACCTAGAATTTGATGAGTCAAGCTACTGCAGGAGTAGTTTCTGTTGTGTTCATTCTTCTCCTTTCCATTACTTTCACCACCGAAACACTCACACACTCTCATAACTTCTGAATTTTGCTTCAATTTTGTTCATAGTCACCTCAAGATCCACACAAAAATCTACTCAAAGATAGCTATAATCTGATATCATCATTTTGCCTTTGCTGAAATCATTTTACTTCACCCTTGAATTTATGATGATCTTGCATGCATGGAGGGTTAGGTTAACTTAATGAATTGAGGTAGAATTTGAGCTAAACAAGTAAGTAAAGTATTGATCTTTATGGAATGTTATAATAAAAAGATTAAGATGATTGAATTGGGATAGATTGTATATGATGTTGATGTTGAAGATGTGCTGGAAAATGGAGAATGAATGGGCACTTTTCTGTTCTATTTTTGCATGTACGAAAATAATATTTTATAGGATATTTTATGAATGATTTAAGCAGGGATTTAAAGTATAATCGATGAGGAATTCATGCTAAAGATAGGTGTTATTAAGGTGTTTTCAAATCTGAAAAATTAGAGTTGTAGGTGTGTTTGTAAAAAGATAAATATTAATGACATAAGTGAGCAGAATTTTGTAAGCCTTAGTGCAACCAATATAGAAGTTAAATTAACTTGAAATGAAGTATCCTTAAAGGAAATGAAATCTGGAAAATTTCAGGTGTTAGTGATGTCTCTAAGCCTATAAAATTCGTTAAGTATTGAAGGTACTAAAGTTACAAAAATTAGTGATGTTGATGACAAATTCTGGAATTTTAATTTCAACTTTGTGTAATGTTGAACCAGCTAAGAAATTTTAGTCTAAAATAGTATATTTGGACTTGATTAAGTCTATGAATGATCCTAGATTGTTGCTTGATTAATTGGTTAAGAGCTTGATAAGTTTATGTAGTTAATTGATGTCATAATCTAAATAATGGATTGTTTTAATATGGTTGAGTTCAAATCTAGAAATTATGATTTGTTGAGTTCTTTTAATGCAAACACGATCTTAAGGACATAAGTAATGTGTATAAGGTATGGATGAATGAATATTGAAGAACATGGGGGAATTTTGAATGAGAATTAGGTAAATGTATAAATATATATTGCTGAAAAAGTTTAGTGAATATATAAATCTAGCTTGCTGAAATTCCAGATTTAAAGTAACAATTGTTTGTGTATTATAAGAGGCTTTTGATCATGAAAATGGTCAAGGATAAGTGTAAAGTATGGTTGATGAATTTGGAGTAAATCAAGGTAACCTAAAGGTACAAACCTGATTACAAAATGGTAGTATACAAAATATGATGTTTGAATGGTCAAGATTTATGAATAGTTATATACTCAGAAAGGTCAATTGAGCATGCATTAAACATGAAACATATACATGTGCATAATTGAATATTCATATGAGTGATCAACTTAGTAATGTATGAACTATATGTGTGTATTGCATGACTAAATAAGCACAGATTTATTGTCAGTATCCAGACATTGCCAGGTCATCAAGACAATAGCTTATCTGGAGCATATTGTGAGTTAACTTATATGTTTTCTCACTATGACTGAATTATTTTCGATTAAATTTTAGATATTAAACTGCTATTGATATGATTATGATAATTTCGAACATTGATGGTCTGAGGAGTTTGATACTCTGAATGTATTGGAAGTGCTTTCTAATTGTATGTGAATATGGAAAATTTGTACTCAATTGAATGTTGAATGCCGGACTCAGATTCGATGAATGTGATAAATGACTATACATATTGAATGAAGTTATTGATAGCATATTATGTGAATTGATGCATTCCATCACATTGTTATGCATGATCAGATAAATGAGTTGTGACTGAAGTGACCAGTGTGAAAAAGAGCTTAAAGCTAAAAAATGTGCATAAAAAGCCATAAGCTTAATTATTAATGAGCCAGGTATTCACAATAAGTACGGGACAGAATATGAAATGAGCCCAGTATCCACAATGGATATGAGACAGTAAATAGGCGCTTGATCATAACAAAATAAAAATGAAAGTAGAGTCACACGCGCATTTGCTATATATATATATATAGTAAATGCGCATATTGATGATATGAATGATTGAGATAAATGATTGGATTATTCTAAAATGATTATATGAAATGTTTGTAGTTCATGATGTATAGTTGAAATATGATGTACATTGTGATCTGGTATTCAATATTGAATGATGTGATACATCTGCTGAATTGGGAAGTAAAATTGTGAATTTGGTTTGTACTTATGATATTTGTGTTCTAACTTAAGTAAGGATATCGATGATGGTTCACTCACTGAGTTCGCGAGCTCATCAAAATTGCAACATTGAATTACAAGGGAGTTCTAGCTTATAAAGAAACCAAGTAGAATTCTAGTATTGTCATTTTAAGAACAAGAATGGCTCAAAGGTTTGGTTAGTTGATATCTGAGGAGTCTAGTTTAGAATATTTTCTTTTAGCATCCCATTTCATGTTGTATATTTTGTATGGAGTATTAAACTCTCAAATGTTATATAATGTATATATATGGATTATGGATTGTAATGTAACAATGTAAGTTTATGTTTATGAATGAAATGGGAAAAGTTGATCTTTTTGAATGCTTGTGATTTGTGTGATGCCTTAGTTAGTTAAAGTGATTGTTCTAATGTTCCATTCTCATAGGGTGTATTCTCAAGTATCCTTTGGATGTTCGGGCATGTGCTCTATGGAAGTGGTGTGTTTCAGGCCAAGCCTTGGAGGAAAAGGTGGTGACTTAAAACACCATTTTTTGGACTAAAGAAATCACTTATGCTCACAATGCACACCTGGATACTAGACTCACAATAAGGATAAAATGAAACATATAAAATAGTCCTAAAAATCTTGTTATATATAATGGATCACTAATGCTTTCTATCTAGCTATTTTAGGCTTTAAAAACAATATTTTCATTGTAATTTCCCTTTTGGATTGATTAATGAAATTCCTTAAATTTAAAAAGCATTATACAAAAATATTATGAAAATATATTTTTATTTTATAGGTTTATCATTTAGTTCATCTATATATGATTTTATGGTGATAAAACCATCACGATAACTCTTAGTTAATATTAAAATTTGTATAAAAGAGAAATTCTAAGAAGAATGTAACAAACAAGGAAAAATATATACAAAATAGATATAAAATTTTTTTTGAATCAATATAATTTTCAAAAGAATTTTAGGTGATCAAAAAAAAGAGTTTTCACTTTTATAAATATTTTTTCAATTTATTAAAAGAAACTTATTTTAATTTGCATTGAAAACCAATCATGATCGAATCATGGATGTAATAAAAATTAAAATTTTACAATTTCCTAATCAGATCTTAATAATTGAATAACTTTAAAAAATATATCTTAAAAGGTAATTAAATTATGCCTAATTTTAGTTCCTACTGAAGCCTTTTTCATGAAGTGTCAATAATGAGTTGTTCAACCATCTAGCCTTTAGCAGTATCCATAAAGTAGAGAAAAAGAACATAAAACTTAAAATTTTTTAGGAATAAGCACGATTGCTAGCTTCCTTACACTTATTTCCTATAAATAGAAAAAAAGTCATGGTGTATTTCTATTGACATCAAATATTCTAACTATAATTAAAGTCAAAATTTAATTATAATTTAATTTAAATAAATTTAAATATCTCATATGTGATCCTTGAAATTTCTAAAACTCTATAACTATGTCCACATTAATTAAATTATTTTTATTTTTAATTGCTTTTTATTTTTATCCATTAGGTTCCTAATTTATTAGCAAAGATCATTATAAATAAACAAATTTAAACTCTTTTAAAGCTTTCTTCAATTCTCTATTTAAATAATTTAAAATTATCGATCAAGACTGATATATAGTAACTTATGATGACTTCTTAAATATTAGAAATGTCAAATTGGTTTAACTTAACCTATGTATACATGGCTATGATGTGTAGTTTAAACCTTTTATCATCCATTGTTCCAACTAGATATAGACTATGGATACAATGTCTATTCCTTCAAATCCAATCATATTCATTCTTGCTAATTTGTAATTGATATTTGGAAATACCTTTTCAAATTTTTATTCACTTTGGATAGATAATTACTTAAACCATTATTAATCAAGAACAGTGGAACATTCTCTCTAATTATTTTAGAGTGATGAATCCTTAATTGACATAAACCATATGTAAGTCCTACTAACTGATCTTCCCTAATTAAAATAGATCATAAGTAGCTTCTAAACAAAGTAATTCCCACATGAGATACTTTAGTAATTTCAAGTATAAGAATCAATTATAAAACTATCACAATAAGGAAATTCACAAATATATATTTAATATTCCATTTAGGATCCTTATAATCGGGTGAATTAAATGAACTTGTTGCCTAATAAGCATCTACATATTTGTTTAAGTATCTCTATATTTTAACTTATGAGACTAACTACTCTCACATAACATGTGCTAGTTTTATCATTTTATTAATGTCCTATCTTGATGAAACTATAACTAGAAGCAATTTAGGAAAAATACATAAGTAGAAATTGAATCTCATAATTATGATCGTAACATAAATTTAATTAAACATTAATTATTTCAGGGATTTTATTATTAGTATTAAAACATCAAACTTAATTACTAAAATATAAAAAGATAAAGAATTCCTTTATTAATTAAAATAACAATGTCATACATAAAATTACAACAAACTGATTGGATGCAAGGAGATAAACTAATAATCTCTCACTTGCACTAAAGCTTATTATCTATGTATCTAATACTATATTTATTTTGTCAATTATGCATCTTCTAAGAT
Source organism: Erythroxylum minutifolium (assembly GCA_027123815.1). Lineage (NCBI taxonomy): Eukaryota > Viridiplantae > Streptophyta > Magnoliopsida > Malpighiales > Erythroxylaceae > Erythroxylum > Erythroxylum minutifolium. The sequence continues at coordinate 6,777 of JAOTJB010023574.1, forward strand.
AATAGCCTAGTGAGAGGATTTACAATATTCTCTTTAATAAGAACTCACTTTAATGTTATGTCTTTTTGCTTCACTATCTCTGTGATCAAGTGAAACTTTCTAATTACATTTTTAGATTTTTAATGAGACTTTCCTTTTCTTATACGACGGCACCATTGTTATCATAGCATAAAACTATTGTCTCCATAATTCTAGGAATAACTCCAAGTATAGTGATGAACTTCTTCATCCAAACTATTTTCTTTGACACCTTTGACACAGAAATATACTTTGTCTCAATTATAGAATCCGTAGAGGTTAGTTATTTAAAACTCTTCTAACTTAAAACACCACCATTTAAAGTAAAGATGTACCCTAATTATGATTTACTATTATTTAGATAAAATTGAAAACTAGCATTTGAATAGAATTGAACTCTCAGTTCATCTCCTCCGTAGATTAAGAAAACATCTTTAGTCTTTCTTAAGTATTTTAAAATATTTTCCACAGTTATCTAGTGACCATCACTAGGATTAGCTTAAAACTTGCTCATTATACTCAAACCATAAAAGACATTTGGTCTAGTACATAGCATCACATATATGATTGATCCAATTGCTGAAGCATATAAAACAAAATCTATTATCTCTCTATTTTATGTCTTAGGACACATAATGTGTGAGAGAGAAATCCGATATTACATAGATAAGGATCCACTCTTGAAATTCTCCATACTAAAAATCTTCATCACATTGTCTATGTACATGGATTGGGATAAGTTACGCAACCTCTTTTATCTATCTCTATAGAACTTTATTCCCATAATATAGGATACTTCTTACATATCCTTCATGGAGAAGTTTTTGGAAAACCGAATCATTACAAATTGAAGCATTGATATGATTTTTCTAATTAGTAATATGTCATCCACATATATCACTAGGAAGAGGTTGGTTATTTGGAACTCCTATAACTTACCACATCACCATTTTAAATGAAGATTTACCCTAATTATGATTTGCTATCATTTGGATCGAATTGAAAACTAGCATTTGAAAACCCCTAAACTTTCAGTTCATCCCCTTTATAGATTAGAAAAACACCTTTAGTCTTTCTTAAGTACTTTAAGATAATTTTCACAGTTGTTTAATGACCATCGCTAAGATTAGTTTAAAACGTGCTTATTATGCTCAGATTATAAGAGAAGTTTGATCTAGTACATAGCATTGCATATATGATTAATCCAATTTCTAAGGCATATAGAACATAATCCATTTTTATCTCTCAGTTTTTGTGCTTTAGGAAACATATTTTGTGAGAGAGAAATCCTATATTACATGGATAAAAATCCCCTCTTAAAATTATCCATACTAAACCTCTTTGCACTTTGTTTATTTATATGGATTAGGATAAGCTAAACAACCTCTTTTATCTATCTCTATAAAACTTTATTCCCATAATATATGATACTTCTCCTATATCCTTTATTAAAAAGTTCTTGGAAAACTAAATCATTACAAATCGAAGCATTGATATGTTGTTTCTAATTAGTAATATGCCATCCATATATAACACTAGGAAGACAACTACATTCTCACTAAACTTCTTACAGACACATGGTTCATCCGCAATTTTGATAAAATCAAAATTTTTAATTATTACATCAAAAGAAATTTTCCAACTTTGTGACACTTACTTAAGTCCATAAAAGTAAATTTACAACTTGCATACTTGATTAGGAAATCTCTTAAATTAAAAACCCATAAATAGTGTCATATACACATCCTCAAGCAAGTTCCCATTGAGAAATGCTGCTTTGGCATACAAATTCTTTATTTCATAATCATAATATGTGACTATAGCCAACAAGATCCTTATAGATTTAAGAATAGCTATTGGAAAAAGGTTTCATAAAAAGTTAACTCAATTTCTTTTGTAACCTTTAGCCACTGACCTTGCTTTCTTTATATGTACATTACCATCTATATCTTTTTTTTCTCTTAAAAACCCATCATCATCATATAGATACAATAACATCAAGAGGATCTAAAAAAGATCATAATTGGTTAGTATCTACAAGGAATCTATTTTAGATCACATAGCTTTATGCTCTTTTAAAGAATCAATGTTAGACATTACTTCTTTAAAAGTAATAAACTCATCATTTATAAGCAATACATTATCTTTCCCCTTTTCAATATAAAAATTTAGTCTAATAGGAGAATGAAGTATTCTACTAGTGCATCACAAACTATATGTCTCTTGACAATTAGTTATACATAATATATATCAACTTAAGGTTCCTGCTCTATTTGGATATGAATTTGCAATTCTTAAACTTCTCTATGTTCGACTTTACTCCCACTATTTTTTAGAATAATTTCTTTTGAAAGAATGTAGCATGTTTTGAGACGAAAACCTTTTTCTAAAAATAGATGGTAAAAATGATATATGATATTCTCTTTCGAATGCCCTACAAATTTGCATTTGTTTGATTTTTGTTGAAGCTTATCAAATGTTGCACACTTCACATAAGCATCACATCCCCATATCTTTAGTGTCAAAACTTTGGTCTACTACTAATTCATATCTTATATGATGTCTTGTCAACTAATTTAGATGGAACTTTATTGAGAAGGTAAATAGCAGTTTTAAGGGCATATCCCCAAAAGGAGACAGTTGGGACAACATAACTTATTATGGAATATACCATATCTATTAACGTATAATTTCTCCTCTCAAGAACTCCATTATATTGTGGAGTTATAGGCGATGTCCATTATAAGAGAATCCCATTCTCTTTCAAGTAACCAAAAAATCTGTCGTCTAAGTATTCACTATCTCGATCAAATCTAAATTTCTTAATACTCTTACCAATTTGTTTCTCAACCTTATTCTTTGAACTTTTCAAATGATTCAAACTTTTGTTTCATTAAGTACATATAAATATATCTAGAATGATCATCTATGAACATAATGAAATATAAGTATCCACCTCCAGCACAAGTAGATATAGGGCCATATACACCTAAATGTATAAGCTCTAATAACTCATTGATAAGCTTTCCCTTTCCACTAAAGGATAGTTTGGTCATCTTTCCTAACAAACAAGATTCGAAAGTTTCATGTGATTCATGATATGTGCTTAATTGTTGATACATTTAATCCATTACACTTAGTGGTTAATGCCTCAAGATGCTTAAGACACTCACTTTAGTTCATGTCTGATTTTAAGTATAATTTGAAAGCATAATAATTAAAATGAACCAAATGCAGGATGCAAACTCTATTGTCTTCATGGAGCAAGAAGAAGAAGATTAAAAGAAGAGTAGATAAGAAAAAACAAAATGAAATGAAGAACAATATTAAAAATCACGTTGATAAATTAATTTCTCATGGTTGTGAGCATTAACTCACGAACATGTCAAATTGCACAGTCGTGAGCATTAACTCACGACTATACAATGTTTGCATAGGAATGAGGCACTTTCACACCCACTCAAAGGTTTCTCATGACTACAAGACACCACTCTCAGTCGTGAGACATCATTTACCCCTGTGATTTCGTGTCACCTGTCCCATTTTAACCTAGTTTTTTTATATTAAAGGAAATATGTTGTGATGACTAGAGAATAATTGGGACAACAGCGAACAGACCTAATTTCTATTCATTTTCTCTTTAATTTTCAATAAGGATGGAGGTGCAGAGGCTACTCCTTAGATCTTAGTGGATAAGATAGAAGGCTAACTTTCCAAAACTAGTTCGAAGGTGAAATTGATGCTTACGACGCACGGTTTAAATTATCTTATCTTATTTTAATGATGGATGTAACACCCCACTCCTGCCGAACCCGAACCTGATATCGACAGTGATATCCGAATCCGTGCCTCGCGAGGGTGGCGTGTCACATCACTTAACACTTAACACTGATCATTCATTTGGGCCCACTTTTTCTTTTTCAAAACATTTTGTTTACTTAAAC
>JAOTJB010023591.1:0-10735 GCA_027123815.1 Erythroxylum minutifolium
TTGTTTTGTCCACCACAACCAAACACCTTACTGTCTCCAATTTTTGTTCTGTTCCGTCTCCAAATTTCCGTCTCGTTTCGTCTCCGCACACAGGAGACGGTAACCAAACGCAGCGATAAAGAACAAGAGGACAAAGAATAGATGAAAACAAACATAGAGTTTGAAAAAGTTATGAAAGTCTCTGTTCGAGAAGTGGAAGAAGCAGAGGAGACAAAGTTGATTAAGGAAGATAGAGAGCAACTCACCTTCGTATAGGACAAACTGTTGGATTCAATGGAAAATTCAGGGAGTTTTATTATTCCCTGTTATATTGATAGTTCACTTAGAAAAAAAACATTATTGAGCTTAATCAGTTGTCATAATGTTATCCATATTGTCCTTTTGATTATTTTGCAATTTGTAGCTTACTTATAAGCTACAAAGCCAACGCTGAATGAAAAAGGTGGAAGCAAGTCGTTTATAATTTATCCTGGCTAAGTCTCTAAGGAAGAACGTCAGCTGCTGACATTAAAAGAAGCACTACATGGGAGGTGACCCATAGAATTCTATTATCTTTTAATTGATTTTGTTTGTGATAGTTTGCTTGATTTATTCAATGATGATTGTGTTTGAATTGAGTTTGATTGATGTTCAATTTGATTTTTGTTTGAATTTTAACTTGTTTTCTTTTCGAAATTCTTGATGATAATATTAATTTAATGTGTTTGTAGGTTCTGGGATCATAAAGAACTAATATCAAGCGTGGAAGAAGGTTTGGGATCTTGAGAATCACCAATTATTGATTCCCAGGATCGGAGTTCCCTCCCCTTTTCTTCTTTCACCCATTATTAAAATTTCACTCCCTCTCTCTCTAACCCACGAATTTCTCTCCTCCCACTCCCTAAAACTCTTCAATTTTCCTCTAGATTCTTAATTTTCCTCTTACAATGGCACCAAAGAAGATGATGGTTAGGAAACGGGTTGATGAACTCTACTCGCAAGTTTCCGATGAAGGTAAGTGCGATTTAGCGACGACTTACTACTCTCCCTTCCCAATCTATTCAGAAGAAGAAGGAACATGTTTCCATGACCTTAGGGATAGAGAAATAGTCACTCCTAGGTATTTTGATTTTGAATTGTTAGAAAACATAGGAGTTAGATGACAACTTGAGCAACTAACAGCAAACGTAGGGTGGAATAGGTTTGTTCGGTACGATGTACCTATTTATGCTACTATAACTTTAGAGTTTTTCACAACAATTCGGTACAATCCTAAGATGGATGTGTTTTGGTTTAGGTTAGTTGGATATGTTTTCAAACTTGATTATTCTGTCGTGCGTGAAATTTTCAAATTGTTGAATGCAAAAATTCTAGATGGTCACGTTGATTTTGATGTCGATTCTGATTGGAAAACTCTTATTGGTGAAGAACATTTTGACTCACGCAATGCACCAAATTCTTTAATCCAAAGTGTCGAGCATTTATCTTTACACAAATTTATGTGTCTAACTGTGTTTAACAAAACCAAAAGCAACAAATGCTCGGCCAAAGAACTTTTCTTTTTATGGTGCATGGATCAAAAAGTTAAAATCAACACGCCTTTTAGAATTTTTCGATCAATAGTAAGTGTTGTTAATAAAAAGAGTTTATATTTTGGAGTGGCGCATGTTGTTATTGCTTTAGCTCTTTATTATAACCTTAATGTGGAAGAGGTTTATACAACGCCACACAATATGTTTGACATATTGTATTTGAGTTCAAGATTGTGGAAGTCCAGTCTATGGAACTCTACAAACCTTAGATGCATGCTACAGTAAGGAGCAAGAGGGGCTAAGATACAGACGCAAACCGACCCTCCATATCCAGAGTAGCTCCGGGGCCAGAGGAGGAAGTAGTAGAAGCATAACCAAGTGCACCAGCAAAGGTCAACCGATATCAACAAATTATCGACTAGATGGCTACCAACAACAAATGACATCCCAACTAAATGAACTCGGCACCCAAATGCAGCAAGTCCATAAGGAGCAACACGGCTTGAAGAAGCGGTTCCTCAACTTCTGTCGGAGAAATAATTTTGAAGCTCCTTTACCAACACCATCGCCACCATCATCTGAATAAGCTTTTCCTACCCTTTTACTTTTAAATTTTCTTATTTCTTTTGTTTGGTTAAATTTCATCTTTTGTTTGGTTTTATGTCATTTTCTTTTGTTTGGTTTTCTTTCATTATTTTTTGTTTGGTTTTCTGTCATTATTTTTTGTTTGGTTTCATGTCATTTGTGTGTTTCAATTTCTTTTATTTGGTTTGAGGTCATTTTCCCATATTTGGTGGTTGACTTGTCACATTGAGGACAATGTGAACTTTAAGTATGTGGAGGTGACTTTGACTTTCATAATTGCATTGTTTGCATTTTATTAGATAGGATGCATGATTAGGCTATTATATTTGCTTTCTGTCATCAATGGAATCGTACTTGAATCACTCTGATAAATATTGCCATGAAATTCAGTCATGCTATTTGGAATTATATTGAATGCATGCTTGAACTCAGATTAGGCTACTTGAACAGAAAGTCAACCATAGAGAGTGATGAAAAATAGTTGGTTACATAAGCTTAGTCACAAAATGACATTTGAATAATGAGGTAGTGTAAAGATGTATAATGAGTTTTCATTTGAGCCAAAGTGAGAATTAAGCCATATGCTCCATACATAGTCATTCTATTTCTTTGTTGAGTGTTACTTCCTTAGGTTACTACCATCAGAACTTGCTTTGAATCAGTTTGAATCTACTGGATGCATGTTTAATAGAGATGATTTAGGCCCTTTTTCTTGCTTTAACCCTTAGCTTAAATGACCTACCCTTTGTATTTTCCTTTGCTACCCCCTTTGAGCCTTAACCTTTTGTTTCTTGAAAACACCCGAAATTTTAAAACTTTAAACCTTATTAACCTTCCCGTTCATAAGCTTGGTAGAGTATTAAGTAATACATTAGCTGGGATCGTTGTGAAACTTTTGTTACCGAGATGAGTTGAGTATAATTCTACTTATGAGTTACGTTGTATATAGTGCTATTTCTAGTCATAGTTCTTCCATGCATGAAGAAAAAGAAAGAAAAATGAAAAAAATGTTGAAAAGAAAAATGAAAGAAAAAGAAAAAGGAAGAACAATTGAGTAGCATAAATAAGTGCAGAGTACTAGTTTCATTTGTGTATCTTGAACTATGTTTTGATTATCCCAAATTTATCCACCTTTTACTTTACTAATGTTTGTGTTTAACCTTTTTTTCTCCTCCTTACCCATCTTAACCCTTACCATAATATAACCCTAAACAAGTCATTTTGATCTATTCATGCATGCAATAGCAAGCCTATGGTAGTGTAGTCTCTTATAGGAAGTTTGAACGAAACACTAACCATTAAACACTTGAGAGAAATGAGTGAAAATCGTGAAGCAAATTCATTTTGCATCTTTACTTATCTTTGAGTGATGGTGTCAATTGTTGAGTTTTCTTATGTATACCAATGAAAAAGTAGTCATGATATGTGTATTAACTTAATATTTAAGTTAGTTTAAATTTGAGGGATTGTATGCTTTGATCTTTGTGAAGATGAAATGATAGAATTAAGTAGTTGTATTTATTTTGCTTGAGGACAAGCGAAGATTCAAGTGTGAGGATGTTGATAGGTGTGCATTAGTCTATGTTTTTCTATGTAATTGACATGTGTTTTCTTGCATACTTGTTAATTATTATTGTAGTTTAGGATTCATTTTGTATATTTTTGTTTAGTTTGATTTCCATTATTGTTCTTTTGTGTTTGATGTTAATTTAGGGTAAGAATTGACTATTTTTATGTAGGAAGAAAGATGGAGCAACTTAGAGGTTGAACTAGAGATCAAAGAGGAGAAGAAAAGAGGAGTGCATCTGTTGCAAATTCCTACGATTGTGGGAATTACAATATGAGACAATACATAGGGCTTCATTAAACTTAGGATTTTTAGAATATTAAAGAAGAATTAAGCCTCCATCTTAGGAGAGGACGAAACTCTTATGTAGAAACACCATCTTTGAGTGAAGAACACATGTTTGGAGCCTTAAGAAAGGATTGAACTCAAGGATCATTATCAAGATTGGAGAAAATAGCACATCAACACCAAACTTTCCAGATTTTGGCAAAGAAGAGAAGGAGTTCTTTTATTCAATTTTCTGTCAATTTTACTTCTTCTATTATTTGTAAAATGGTTTATTTGAATTTTGATTTTTCTGCACGTTGGTATTGTCTATTGCTTTGTATTGGTCTTTTTTTTTAATATAATTTTCCAGATTATTTTTATTAAACAATTCTGTTTCTTAAACAAAGTTTTATCTAAATTAAGTGGTCCTTGGGCATCATTCCCTGTGGGATCAATATCCTCTCTTTTAAGCTACAAGTCACGAACCGTTCACTTGTAGTTTTTGAGCGTAAAATGAGTAGGATGTGATACAAAGTTACACCCAATAGTTGTCTCACCATTAACTAAAACAGAGAAAGAAGCAGCTGTGAAGCACATTTTATCCAAGGGAATCTAGACAATTCTAGTATTTGTAGAATGAACTCTCAACTTATTGAATCATATGCTTTATTGAAATCTACCTTAATAGCCTAATGTTTTGCATAATTTCTTCTATTATATCCCTTAAAAAATTCTTGAGCCAAAAACACATTGTCTCCAATCAACCTTTCCTGCAAAAAACCTCATTGAGCAACACTAATAAGGGGTTTCAACATTCTTTTCATCCTTGTTTCCAAAAGTTTAAAGATTATCTTATATACAAAATTGCAACATATGGAGATCAAGCATGGCTTCAAACAAGGCAGATGGAATGGGACGTGTGTGTAGAGCTTGAACAACCAAGATAAATACTTAAAATAAGCATTAGATCCATTAGAGAATCTTTGCCGACCAATGAAATGGTTGCAAGCTAAATGTGCTAAAGATGCTCTCAACAATCTGATGGTGGATTTATATGCAAGGGAAGAAGCTAAAACACTTTGATTAACGTCAAGTAAGTTCATAATGATGATTCAAGTCTTGGAGTAACGTACTAGACTTGTTGAAGAAGGCTAGCTATGTTGTACAACTAGAAACAGCTTGTTTGCTACAATTTGTCTATTTGAGCATCTTTAGGCCATATGGTGTAATCTGTTTGAGCTGAATTAGATTATGCTTTGGACATCTTAATTAAGTTAATTAGAACTTAACTAAGTGGGTTACAACCTTGAATAAACCCGCTTAGCCTTTTGGTTTATTTTGGGCCTAGATAAAGGGTTTGTTAGTAGTATGTTAGGTTGAAATCGACAACCTATCCTTATGAGATTCAACCTAGGGCATTAGTATATAAACACTTTAAAACTTGTTGGTCATCAAATTTGTTTGGTTTCATTATTCAATTAAAATATTGAATGATCTTTGCATTCCTTGAGAGAAATCCTTTCTGGTGTTCTTTAAAGACTTGATTTTCATTCAAACAAGATGATATCAATCGATAAGGGGATGATTCGGCCAAGATTGGAGGCAACATCAAGAAGCAAGATCCTTTAGCTATTAATGGAGGGCCAATGACATGAGCTAAAGCTAAAAGGATGAAAAAGCACTAACTTGCTTGCTTGAAGACATTTGGAAGGAGCAAGCTCACCTAGATTTTGTCAGGGGTCTATGTATGGAATAAGAGCTTAAGCCTATTAACATGATTCAAACATGTTCAAATCATAAAGACAATGATCCAACTCACATTGTTTAAATCAATCCATCCCATTGAAGAATAAAATGCCAGTCAACTAGCCTTGACATGTGTTTGGATCTTGGGCTATTATTTTGTGTTATTTTGAACTTTAGTAAGTTGGGCTTGGGTAATTTGTTTTGTGAATTTAGCATACACAAAATTAGCGTTTTAATTTTGTTAAGTGTGAGTTTTAGTGTCTCTTAATTAGAATAAGGAGTTGCAATGATAAGAACCCACTAGGCAACCTACCCTAGGATCTCTTGATGCATTTGTTATGTGTTCCCAGATTTCTAGAAAACAAGTTGAATGATCAGATTATAACCTTAAGGAAGCTAAGTCCTTAAAACCCCAATCTCAAGATGCCACAAAGGTTGATCAATCCCTTAATAATTCATGTTTGTATTCCACCAAGAACACAAAAAACAGGCAAAGCATGTTGGAAATACCTTAATTTTTATTGATAATGATGATGATCTCGTAATCTATTAGTTGGCCTTTTAAATAGGTGTCATGTTTGCTCTAATCATGGCCACCTCCGTCTCTTTGTATTAATCTTCTCTTTAAACTAGCTCTCGTAAAAAGCTATGCAAATCTCTATAGTAATGGCTATGTATAAATCTCTTGCAAATTACCATCTTCATTTCTTCCCATGATTGAATTGGTTTCTCACCACTCCTCCTTCTATTTATCACTAATTGGTCCCACCAAATACTTGCATAATCTATGAATTCAACAGTTGTAGGTTTAAATTTCTTCTCCTTGGAGTAGTTATGGCAGTCAAACACATGCTCAACCTTTCTTTCCCACTCCAAATAGAGCTCAGGATCATTCTTTCCTTGAAAGGTTGGAATCTTCATCTTTATAATGCCTAAATTGCTATCCCTTTTGGAAACGTCCCTCTTGCCTCTTCTAAAGTTGGAATCTTCATAATTCTAATTCATCAAGACCTCATCAAACTTATGCCTTCTAGTGGATTTGGAAGCTAATGAAGATTGCAAATCATCCAACCTGGTGTTCAACTTCTTAAATTGTTCATTGAAAGCCTTCATGAACAATTTCATGTCAATTTCATATCGTTCTCCTTCACTACTCATGTTTATAACCTGCAAGAAAAAGTTAGTTACAAAATAGAATAAGATCCTCAGACACTCACCCACGTGTTTACACTTAAAATAATGTAAGTTCCACTAGTGTTTCACTCTATTTTTGGCTTTTCACGATGCTGATCCCACCACTCTTGTCTTTTTTTCACTCAAGCCAGCCCCTCTTTTTTTTATTAGGAGAATCAAGACTAACAAATCAAGGGGAGTACTCGGTTAGACGATGGCAAATCTTAGAAATCAAAACTTTAAAAACTTTGCTGAGGCAAATGGTAAACACAAAGAAAATAATAATTAGGGAGTCAAAGAAACAAGATAACTTTAAAAGGAAGCAAAAGACATGCAAAAGAATGTAATGCAAAGAGAAATGAACAACTTGTAATTGCTATATTACGCATAAATTGTCTAACAAAGAGAGGAGCACGAATTTAGTCAAGAATTGGACAAAATGATCTGGAATCAATTAACCAAACTCAAAAAAGGAAAGGAAATATCTTATGAATAATTTTCTTAGAATATGATTCCTTGATTATAAAAAATGAATTAGATTGCAATTCGAATAGATAACTCAAATCAGATGCAAGATACACAAATCAGTTCGCAAAATCTCTTTTCTTTTCTCTTTATGTTTTGTTTTTTGGTCAACTGTGGTTTTTAAAAAATGAGAACAAAACTGACTCAAAATGAAAAGAACGATATGAGCTTTAAAAAGATAGCAACAACAAAATTTGAATGAATCTGAAAGAAAAGTTAGATAAAAGAATGCATTGAAACTATAAATCAACAAGGACTCCAACAAAGGACAAAGGAAATAAACATCAAATAACAATAATGAAAGGATAGAAACCTGATTTCTACAAACCTAAGGTTTTGATACCAAATGATACGAACCCACTAGGTGACCGACCCTAGGAACTCTTGATGCATTGGTTATGCATGCCCAGAATTCTAGAAAACAAGTTGAATGATCAGATTAGACCCTTAAGGAAGCTAAGTCCTTAAAACCCCAATCTTAACATGCCACAAAGCTTGATCACTCCCATGAGTGATGATCAACCTTGTATCTTGGATTCCAAGTTTGGTTTACCATATACTAGGTCTTGTCCAACATCTTGTACATGAAGATAAGTAATTAATCTTGGTAATGCCTTAGCACCTTCAGTAACATCCTCATTTTCTTGTATCTCCATGATTAATCCTTGCAAAGCTTCTTTCATTCATTTTGTTCTTGCTCTTGTCATTGGACCTCCAATTCCTTTCAATGGGTCTTGGGAAAATTTGCTAACATCATCTAAAGTCATTCGGTCAGTATTTTGATCCCCATCATACAAGTTATGGGGCTGTCATTAAATGGTCAGTTAAATCAAAATTGAATATTTTGTCTTAGCCTTCGTTCCATATAAATAAGGCTGATTCTCTTTGTAAGACATGAATTTGATGAATATACACATCTTAGCTTATTTTTTATGAGATTTTTGTTTAAATTTCTTGCATAAACTTTGGAACTTATCAAACTAATTGAGTTTGTGGCGTTTAACACCTGAAATCTTTGTTTTCTTTTCTTTAACTTATCAAAATTGTTAACTTTGTGGCGTTTTGGAGGATCCAAAGTGCTACTTTAATCACCCAACCATCACCCTTAGTTATGTGTTTCAGTTTCAAGCTCCATTCAACTTTGCCATTCCAATTGACATGAGGGTTGTGTAGATAATATAGGCCTAGTAATCTTATCCAAGCTCTTTTGTTGTAGTTACACTAAAATAGCAAATGCTCACGAGACTTTGAAGAAGATTTGCAGAGCACACACCAGTTTGGAGTATATAAGTATTTACTTAACCTGTCTAGCTTAGTAAGTTTATTCTAAACCGTTGGCCAAATTATGTAAGCAACTTTGGATGATGGTCCTTACTTCATACAAGATTGCACCAGCTTACTTCAGCTATCAAATTGCTGTATGGTTTCTTGCATGAAGTTGTTGAAATTTTATTGAATTTTTAATTTTCCAACTAACCTTATCCTTAGTAATATCTTATAACCTAAATGATGTGGAACCCAAGGCCCAAATTGTTTCTTAGAACTCTTGTATCACTCAAACCAGATTTGATTCACGCCAAAGTAATTCATATAGATTTGTTCTATCACCCAAGAAAATTACCCTTGAACCTAAGATCAAAGCTATCAATAAGAATAGAAATAGGAAATAGAATTGAAATACAAAGATGAACTCAATTGCATCAATTCAACACTTTAAGCATAAAATCACAAGAAAGTAAACCTTCTCATATTCCATATAAGAAATGCTTGAAAATGTATTTCGATGTCCCAAATAAAACTAGAATAGCCTTATATAGTGGTTACATCCTAAGATGCACATTGAACCTGGACACTAATGAAGGTTTAATGAATTTGGACATTATCAAGATTCGTTGAATCTGGACGTCTAAAATATACATTGAATCTAGACACTAATCAAGGCTCAACAAATCTGGACATTAAAAACTGTACATTAAACTTAGACACTAATCAAGATTAAGTTAATCTGGACATTACTTGAAGATGGGCCTAATCCTTTATCCCAATTAAATTGATTAACTTGGGCTCTTTAAAATCTCCATGCTTGGACAGCCCAGTATCAACCTAATTTTGTACAAATAGTTGAAGTAGTTCCTCAAACCTTTTAGCTTGGGCCCTCATGATTGGTGTGCTAAAATCTCATAAATGAGTCGAAATGTCACTTCCATGAACACCAGTGGCTTGTGAAGCAGCATTTGTATCACTAAAGTTACTCAAGAATGTAATAATCATATTTGCAGTGGAGAGAACTCTTCTAATATGGCAATTTGATTGAAGGAAACCCAGCTAAATACATGCAAAGGATGGTGCAATCTAGTTCAACATATTTTGGTGATCTATTACACATTGGTGGAGGTTCAATAACTTAGGCTAAAGGCAAAGGAATGAAGGAAGCTCTTAATGAATTGATTGAAGATGTTTGGAATAAACAAGCAAGAATAGAAGCTGATTTGGGTTTAGAGAGATCAGTCAGCTCTATCACCTTAATTCACCATTAAATAGGCCTAATTAGTTGTTTATTTCGCCTAATTAGAATAATATGTTATTTTGATGATTTCAGGAGATCTCTAGCTAATTTGGGGGTGCCTAAAGGTCCACTTTCTGTATTTGGCTTCAAGAATAAGTTTTGAAAGGCTTTCCTAAATCTTAGGGATTTCCTTATTTTAACTAAAATCATTGCTAGAAGATTGATTAGGGTTGTCTTTAGCCTATATAATCTTCATCTTTTGCACAAGAATGGAGAATGGAATTTTTATGAAATTGTTGAGTTATTCACTTTGTTGTTTCTTCATTGAACTTGGAAGTTAGCAAGGTTATTTCTTGTGACGTTCGTTTGACTTATCACTCTCAATCTCTTCTTTTCTAGAGTGTGGCGTCAATATCTTTCTTTTATAACTTTAGTTCATGTTTCTTTAAACATTGGGTCAAGGTTTTTCTTGAAAACAAATTTGATTTATCTTTCTTGGAAGTTCTTTTCAACAACTTCTTCTTGGGTTTCAAGATATTGATTTACAACGTTAACCTCAATACCATCTTGACCATGAGGAGAAAGATGATAGTTATGATTTTAATGTGGCAGAGGCCAATAACTGATACGGAAACAACCAAGAATCAATGTCTAGATCACCTTCGTTTCAATAATTGCTCCCAAACCTAAATTCAATCAATCTAACCAGACCCTTCATCCCCAAAGCAGCAAGGAATTGGTAACAAAGAGTACACAGATTGCAAGAATTGAATTAGCACCACAAGTTAGAACTTACTTGATAAGTTGAATCAATCCTTAAGGTAAAACAAGCAAGAATCTGAATTCTCTCTTGAA
>JAOTJB010023600.1:0-10735 GCA_027123815.1 Erythroxylum minutifolium
TGTGCAAGTGATAGGGGTGAATAGACTCAACATTAAAATTTTGATTAGTTTGTATATTGAGTCCAAGGTGCTTAGACACGCATTCTCATGTTAATAACTCAGAATAACTTGAATGATTGTGTTTGGAGTTAAATTATTTCATGAAGTTGAAGCTATTGCCTCATTTGTTGCATTGTGTGTTTTGTGCTTTGTGTTGATTGTTGTTTTGTTTGCTTGAGGACAACTAAATGTTTATGTGTGGGGATGTTGATAGGTGTGAAATGCATTGCATTTTAAGGTATATTTTGATATATGTTTAGTCATTTATTTAATTGTTTAGTATGTGTTTAGGGTAGAATTGTGTTAGTTTGTGATGTATTTGTGTTTTAAGAGTTTTATAGGTTAAAACAATTCTTTGAGCTTAAATATGATGTTTTTGAAGGAGCTTTTGCATCAGCCACTTGAGAGAGAAACCCCAAAGAGGATTATTGAGGAATGAAGAAAGAGAAGAAGGAAGA
This sequence comes from Erythroxylum minutifolium, assembly GCA_027123815.1. Taxonomy (NCBI): domain Eukaryota; kingdom Viridiplantae; phylum Streptophyta; class Magnoliopsida; order Malpighiales; family Erythroxylaceae; genus Erythroxylum; species Erythroxylum minutifolium. Next base: position 498 of record JAOTJB010023600.1, read on the forward strand.
GAGAAGTAGAGAAAAAGTCAACCTTGATGTACTTTTCGGATTAGGAGTTTATAATGTCATTGCCTCCCGTCTCCATCTATGATCATATTTCTTGTTATTTTCCATTTTTATTATTATATAGAATTGGAAATAGCAGTTTGATGATAAGGTTTGTGAATGTTGAGATGTTCTAAACTCACCTTTAGCTTTTTTATCGTTGATTTAATAAAATCTTATTGTTTTTTTATTAGATTTATTGTGATTGATTTATGTGATTCTGTAATTCGGTAATATACTGAGAGGATGAACATAATGAAAAATTATTAAATTTGGCTAACAAGAGTTAGGTGATTTAATAAGAAGGAGAAATTAATCAAATCGGTAATTGTATGAAGAGAGATTTACCATAAGTTCTCGATAGTTTATTGGACAACTTTAGATCTAATTAGGGTTTTGGATAGAATGTTAATCGAGAGATTATAGTTCCCATAATTTGATTAGGGTTTATAAATTAGGATAAATGGTTATAACTCGAGAGAGAGTAATCAACCCTAGGACCGTTTAGAACCAATAATCCAGTAATTCATAATTGATTAGGTTATCATTAAAGATAGGTAAAATTGTCCTTTCTGTCAATTGATAGTTTCTTGAGTGCATTGCAATTGCTAAATTATTAATAATTTCGTAACTAATTCTTAAATTGATTTGCTTGATTAAATTGAATTCTTGTTTTGGTTTTATTACATTTGAATTTTGTGATTGTTTTGGCCTAAGATTTTAGGATTAGATTATCCATCCTCGTGGGATCGACACCTTAGGTACTATACGAATGCCCCCGTGAAGTTGTAGATTATCAAGGATAATTATTTAAAACTTACACACATCAGAAAACCACGGTCGATTCTAATTCTTAGGTTGCCTCCCAAGTAGCATTTAGTTAACATATTTAACTTTAAATACCTTTTATACTCAAGATGGATTAGTTAAATTGATATTTTCGTTATTATAATCAAGCTCACCTCAAAGATATAACTTCACCCGATGGCCATTAACTTTAGAAGTACCCTTTTGTGGATGATTGACCATGATAACACTGTATGGAAATACTTTTTCCACAGTGAATGATCTAGACCATCTTAAGTTAAGCTTACTCGGAAATAGTCTTATGTGAGAGATGTAAAAGAGAACTTAATCTCATCCTTAAATTCTAGTGATTGTTTAATCATTTGGTCATGATAATTTTTGTCTCTTTCCTTTTAAATCTTAGAATTTTCATATGCAATCAGCCGCAATTCACCCAGTTCCCTTAATTGGAAGTTTTTTTTTCACTTACACTTTGAAGATCAAAATTTTTGAGTTTAATAGCGCAATATGCCTTATGTTCTAACTCAACAAGTAGATGACATGCTTTTCCATAGACTAACCTATAGGGTGTAGTGCTAATACATGTCTTGAACACCATCCTAAAATCTGATAGAGCATCATCTAATTTACGTGATTAGTGCTTCCTTGGATGTATTATAATCTTCTCCACAATTCGATTTAAATCCTTATTGGATACCTTAACTTGGATATTAGTTTGAAGGTATATTGAGCGGCAATTTTATATGTAATTCCATAACTTTTAAGCATTTTTTTCAAATTCTGCATTACAAAAATTCTTACCCTATCACTGCTAATCGTCCTCAGTGTGCCAAAATGGGAAAATAGACTTTTAAGGAATTTTACAATGAATCATTTGCAGGTAAAGCTTACGCTTCCACCTATTTAGAGACATAATCAACATCTAGTAAGATATATTTAATACTAAAAAAATTGGAAATGGACCAATGAAATCAATAACCAAACATCAAATATTTCACATGAAAGAATGAAATTTTAGGGTAATTCATCCCGAAGAGAGATATCACCTGATCTTTGGCATTTATCACATGAAGCTATATACCTTTGGGTATCTTTAAAAATTGATGACCAATAAAAACCTGACTCTAGAATTTTGTGAGCCATCCTATTTGCACTATGGTTTTCTCTAGTGGTTTTAGCATGACAATATTGTAGGATCTTCCACCCCTCAAAGTGAGGTACAAATCTCCTCACTATTATGTTTACACAGATACAAAATAGATACTAATCATCCTAAAAATAGTCTCACAAATCAGTAAAAAATTTCTTATTTTGTTGATAAGATAGACCTTCCAGTAAGATTTTAGCTATAAGAGGTCTCAACTTCACTTATCTCCTCTATGTTATAGAGGTATTCTTCTAGAAAGGCATCTTCAATGCCTTTTTTATTCAGTTATTCCAAATTTGGAATTTCCAGGCGAGATAGATGGTCTACTTCTAGATTTTTAGATATTTTTTTATCTTTGATCTCTCAATCAAATTCCAACAACTGAAGAATCTATCTAATTAAACGAGGAGAGTGGTTAGTATAAACAATAAGTTTCAATAATAAGAAATACAATTGAAATTTATCAAACATAAAAACCACAGGTAACAATTCCTTTTTCATTATTATGTAGTTCTCCTAAGCATCTGTCAAGGTCATGCTAGCATAGTAGATTGGTTCAAATTGTTTGTCCTTTCACTGTCTAAGTACTCCACCTACTACAGAGTCACTTGTATTACATATTAGCTCAAAAGGTAAATTCCACAACCTAAATGGTGTCCTTTTATAGGCGAATGTGCCATAGGGACATGTGAATGCTATTTTCTCTTGATTTTCCAAAACAATTGTGATTTAAATGTAGCCTGAAAGTCCATCCAAGAAGCAATACTACATATATCCACTAGTTATTCTAGCATTTGATCTATGAAAGGCAAAGGGAAGTGGTCTTTTCTAAATGCATCATTCTACTTTCTATAACCAATGCACTCTATCCATTCAGTGATTTTTCTTATAGGAATCAACTCACTCTTTTTGTTGGAGATAACAATTATTCCTCCCTTCTTAGATACAATCTACGCATGACTCACCTAAGGGCTAGCAGAAATGGGATAAATCACTCCAACATCTAGGAGTTCAATTACCTCTACCACGTCTTTTATGTTCAGATTTAGCCTCCTTTGAGGTTGTACCACACGTTTAAACTTTTCCTCCATTAAAATTTATATGTATAAAAGGAAGGGTTGATAACTCTAATGTTATAGATCTTCTATACAATGACACTTTTATATTCCTTAAGCATGTCACCAGCTTTTCCTTTTGTGCCAGCTCTAGAGTTTATGCAATAATTACTAGTAATTTTGAGTTCTTCTTAAGAAATGAATATTCTAACTGATCAGGAAGTGTCTTCAACTTTAACTTTGGTGGCTCTTTAATAGAGGGCTTCAACCTTGTCTCTGTATTTCTGCTCATCTCTTTAACTTCTTTCATTCTCATCAAAGGCTTGTCAACTTCATGTTTTTTCTCATTTTAAGCCATAGACAATTCTTAAATGTCATTTGATGCAATTTCTTGCACAATGTCTAAAGTTATAGAATCATTAACATCGACAAAGTAACAGGAATCATCATACTCAAGAGCAGGTCTCATAGTATCAAATATCTTAAAAGTTACCTTTTCTTCTCCTACCCTAAGAACTAATTTACTATCACCAATAATAATGATGGCTTGAGTTGTAGTTAGGAAGGGCCGTCACAAAATTAAAGGTACTTCTATGTCTTTGTCCATATTAAGTATAACGACCTAATTCACTCAGTTGGAAGTTCTTTTTTTCACCTACACTTTAAAGTTCGAAATTCATAAGTTTAATAGCGCAATATACCTTATGTTTTAACTCAACAGGTAGATGACATGGTTTTCCATAGACTAGCCTATTGGGTGTAATGCTAATGCATGTCTTGAATGACATCCTATAATCTTATAAAGCATCATCTAATTTAATTGATTAGTACTTCCTTCGACGCTTTATAATCTTCTCCAAAATTTGTTGTAAATCCTTATTGGATACCTTAACGTGGCCATTAGTTTGAGGGTATATTGCGTGGCAATTTTATGAGTAATTCCATAACTTTTAAGAACTTTGTCAAACTGCATAATACAAAAATCCATACTATATCACTGATGATCATCCTCAGTGTGTCAAAATGGGAAAATAGACCTTTAAGGAATTTTACAATGAATCATTTGTGGGTAAAGCTTACACTTCCACCCATTTAGTGACATAATCAACATCTACTAGGATATATTTAATACCAAACAAAATTTGAAATGGACCAATGAAATCAATACCCAAACATCAAATATTTCACATGCAATAATGAAATTTTAGTGTAATACATCCCGAAGAGAGACATCACTTGATCTTTAGCATCTATTACATGAAGCTATATACCTTTGGGTATCTTTAAAAATTGACAACCAATAAAAACCTAACTCTAGAATTTTCTGAGTCATCTTATTTACACTATGGTACCCTCCAGTGGTTCCAGCATGACAGTATTGTAGGATCTTCCACCCCTCAAAGTGAGGTACACATCTCCTCACTATTAAGTTTGCACAAATACAAAATAGATACAAATCTTCCTAAAAATAGTCTCACAAATTAGTAAAAAATTTCTTATTTTACGTATAAGACAGACCTTCTGGTAAGATTTTAGCTATAAGATAATTTAGAATATTTACAAACTAAGAGGTCTCAACTTCACTTATCTTCTCCACATTATAGAGGCATTTTTTTATAAAGGCATCTTCAATGCCTTCTTCATTTAATTCTTCCAAATTTGGAATTTCCAGGTGGGATAGATGGTCTACTTCAGGATTTTCAGACATTTTCTTATCTTTGATCTCTAAATAAAATTCTAACAATCGAAGAATCTATCTAATTAAATGAGGAGAGTGGTTAGTATAAATAGTAAATTTAAATAATAATAAATACAATTGAAATTTATCAAATGTAAAAACCATAAGGAACAATTCCTTTTTCGTTATCATGTAGTTCTCCTAAGCATTCGTCAAAGTCTTGCTAGCATAGTAGATTCATTCAAAGTGTTTATCTTTTCACTGTCCAAGTACTCCACCTACTATAGAGTCACTTGTATCATACATTAGCTCAAAAGGTAAATTACACAACCTAAATGGTGTCCTTCTAGAGGCAAATGTAATATAAGGACATGTGGATGTTATTTTCTCTTGATTTTACAAAGCAATTGCAATTTAAATATAGCCAGAAAGTCCATCCAAGAAGCAATACTATATATATCCACTAGTCATTCCAGAATTTGATCTATGAAAGGCAAAAGGAAGTGGTCCTTTCTCATTGCATCATTCAACTTTTTATAACTGAAGCACTCTCTCCATCCAGTTATTGTTCTCATAGGAATCAACTCACTCTTTTTTTTGGAGATAACAATCATTCCTCCCTTCTTTGATACAACCTACACAGGACTCACCCAAGGACTAGCAGAAATGAGATAAATCACTCCAACATCTAGGAGTTTAATTACCTCTACCACGTCTTTTATGTTCAGATTTAGCCTCCTTTGAGGTTGTACCACACATTTAAACTCTTCCTCTATTAAAATTTTATATGTATAGAAGGAAGGGTTGATACCCTTAATTTTATAGATCATCTATACAATGACACTTTTATGTTCCTTAAGCACGTCAGCAGCTTTTCCTTTTGTGCCAACTCTAGAGTTTATGCAATAATTACTAGTAATTTTGAGTTCTTCTCAAGAAATGCATATTCTAGATGATTACGGAGTGTCTGTAACTTTAACTTTGGTGGATCTTCAATGGAGTGCTTTAACCTTGTCTCTGTATTTCTGCTCATCTCTTCAACTTCTTTCATTCTCATCAAAGGCTTGTCATCTTTATGTTTAACCTCATCTTCAACCATAGATAATTCTTATATCTCATTTGATGCAAGCTTTTACACAATGTCTAAAGTTATAGAATCATTAACATCGATAAAGTGGTAAGAATCGTCATACTCAAAAGCAGGTCTCATAGCATCAAATATCTTAAAAATTACCTTTTTTTCTCCCACCCTAAGAACTAATTTACCATCACTAACAATAATGATGGCTCGAGCTATAGTTGGGAAGGGACGTCCCAAAATGAAAGGTACTTCTATGTCTTTGTCCATATTAAGTATAACGAAGTTAACTTGGAAGATAAACTATCAATATTTGCCAATACATTCTTGATAATCCCTGTAGGATATTTAACGATTCTATCAATTAATTAAATTCTCATCATAGTAGGTTTGGGTTCTCCTAATCCTAGTTTCTTGAGCATTTTATAAACCATTAAGTTAATGCTAGCCCTAAATCAGCTAAAGCTTTTTCTACCGACAAATTATAAATAATACAAGGGATAGTAAAACTCCCTAGGTCATTAAGCTTCTCTGGTAACTTGTTTTATAGGATCGCTGAGCATTCCTTGCTTAGCTGCACTGTAGCCAATTCCTCCAACTTTTTCTTTTTATTTAGTAGCTCATTTAGAAATTTTGCGTACTCAGGCACCTGTGCTAAAGCATTAATAAATGGTGAGTTAATATGAAGTTTAAATAACTTGAAGAATTTATCAAATTGCTTGTCCATATGATATTTCTTTAAGCTCGTTAGGTATGGTATGGTAGGCTGGAATTCCTTTACTCTTGGAGGATTCATTACATCTTTGGTCTTTTTTCGGCTCTTTTAGTGATCACCTTCTGCATTTCAGGGTCTGGCAATTGCTTGTAACTCTTTCCCACTTATAAGTGTGACTGCCTTTTTATGCTTATTAAGGTTGGCTTCTACGGTGCTCAATAGACTCCCCTTTTGCCTTTCAGCTAAAATAGATGTCATTTGGTTAAGTCAAAACTCCAAGTTATGTATAGGCGTTTATTGTCTTTGATGCTTCTTTCTTGATTCTTGAGTAAGTGCTAGTATCATTTTGTCTATACTTTGCATCTTTAACTGTGACGCTCACTGCTGATATACCATTGGAGGATTATTTTTCTTTAGTCCCTGATTACCCCATGAAAAGTTAAGGTGGTTATTCCATACAAGGTTTTATGTATTACTATACAGATTATTTTGCGGTTTAGGAGTATTCCTTAAATAATCCACGTGTTTAGGCTAAACTGATTCACATTCTTGTCTTTGTTGATCTAGCTCGCACGCTTCATACTACATCACCCTTCCTTGTGAAGCCATCTTCAGTGCCTCCATTTAGCTTGTCAATTATGTCACCATATCTACTTTATAATATCCTGTTGGCCTTGGAGTTCATGCTCTAGCCTAGCACCAATAGTAGTTGTTTATGGTAATGTCTTAAATCAACTATTGGGCTGCTTTAAGTGTTTTATTATTCAACGTCCCTCTAGCTACTACATTTATTGATTAACTTCGCCTATTATAGAAAGTTTGGATTTGCATCCTCAATGGTAGTCTATGATTTGGACATTGTCGAAGCATCTCCTGAATTCTCTCCCATGTGTTAAAAAGTGATTCATCGTCAATTTAGGAGTATAACGAGATGACATTCCTTAGCTTCTTATTCTTTAAAAGGGGAAAGTACTTTAGCAAAAAAAAATTTCTACCAATTGATCCCATGTAGTAAGTGACGAATGTGGCATTAAATTTAGCCACTGTTTAGCATTTCCTCTTAGGGAGAATGGAAATAGATATAGTCTAATTGTGTTATCATTTTCTCCATTGATTGTAAATGTATTGCAAATCTTTAAAATGTTAGAGATATGCTCATTGTGTCATCGTTTGCTTTATCCAACTAGACTGACTATTGCACCATCTAGATGATTCTTGGCTTGATCTAGAAATTGTTCACATGAATAATTGGTCTTACTACACTAGATTCCACACTAGTTCGGTCTGGCCTAGTATAGTTAAACATTGTAAGTGGTTGGTCTACCATTTTGTTACATTCTTTTGCTTCCATGTGACCTTCCAAGGCTTCTATCCAACGATTTAGTTCAAACTTTCTCAGATTAGTCCTACGAAGATTCCTTAGTTCTGTTCTTTTTATTTCAAGACCTCCTTCTAGTAAGCACTCATATGTACTTCAAGTTATCAACTGACTAGGAGCTAATTCTAAACTAAAGAAGCATAACTAACTAATTAAACAATTAAAATAACGTAAAATAAAATAAGAAATAAAGCAAAGTAAAAAACAATAAAGTAATGACTAGATTAGTAAAACTAAGGTTTTCCTAATATCAAAATTCTTGGTAGGGCACTAATAGTTGAGCTTTTTTATTTTGTTAATTATGAATTAACTGCAAGTGTATGACGTAACAATAGCTAGTACTAACAAGTATAGGTTGATTAAATAATGATGATGAATATTAGTAGTTATTCTTATCCTATTATATAGTCTACGAATTTTATTATGATTTTTAGTTAAAGAAATTAAAAGTTAAGCAAATATAATATAGTAGGTAGCAAGATTGAACAGAGAATTAAGAAATCATTTAGAAAATTAATGATATCGAGAATTAGTGTCCATGTTTTGAATCCTCCTAATTAGCCTTAATTGACTTATGTTTTATTATGCAATTGTCTTATTGATATATTGGAGCATATAAATTCCCATCGTATACTAATAGCTCACTCTTGAGTCTAATAACAAGTAATCCTAAGGTTATAAATCAAATTACTCAAGTTAAAGTTTATAGAATTGCTTTACTGATTTGTGAATCCCACAATTAGGTTTCATCCTAATCTAGAGGATTGGTCATCCTATCTCTAGGGTTGCAATCAACTCCTTCCAATTATGGTAGATCTATTCACACATAAGATTTCTCAATCTCTTTGTTATGGAATAAGATTACGCACTAATATTTTAGGTCTACTAGAACATATATTAAACACGTAATTAAATCACAATGTTTTAATAAAAAAATAGCATTAATAAAAGACTCAAAATATGTTATTGCAAAAAACTAGGGTTCATCTAACCTAGGCACTAAATTTAGTTACACATGATAAAACACGAAATTAGACATAAACAAAAAGAAAAACGAATTGAAAACAATGGGCTTATAATTCTAAATCTCTTTATATATCCCCTATTAAATATTCTTACAAGGTAGAGGTTTTATCTTGTATTCCGATGGATCTTTTGAGGATTTCTTCATGTTTTCCACTTCTTTGAATCTAAATCACCCCTTTTGAATGATTTCATCCTTGCAATTATCTCCTAATGTTTACTCTCCCATTTGCCTCTAATCATGTCACCTTTTTATTCAAATTCTTCTCTTTTTAGTCTATGAAGGCAATGATAAACTATAGAAACACTTGGAGGAAATTAGGTGCCAAGTATGCAATAAAATTATAAAATATCAAGCAAAAATACATCAAATATGGGGTATAAATATAGCTAAATATGCATGTATCAATAGTATTAAGTGTCTTGATAACATCTTTAGGAAGAGACATATAAGTTTCCCAATTTAGACTCACTGCGTTAAATATATAGGAAATTAGTTGTGCTCATCTAGCTAAAGACAAAGCCTTCATACTCCAGCTTAATATTCGTTTTTGTTTCTTATCAATGAGACTTTTGTAATCTCTATAAGTTAACTTATATGTAGAAATAGGAATCGTCAAACATGTAATTCGTAATTCAAGTCTGTTGAAACATGTAACTTTAAGTGTCATTGCTTTCTGATCTATTGCTTTTTTACAAGTTTAATAAGAAATTTTGCTAGAGTTCACTTAAAGTCTAGATATTATAGAAAATATTTTGATTTCATGTCATTGTTGATGGTAAAACCTATCTACTTGTTTTACACTCAAAAAACCATAAGTGAATAGGTGGTGACTTCTAGTTAAAAAGAGTAGATATCGATCCCATAGGGACTGATGCCCAGACACCACTTAATTCAGACAAACTTTTTTTAAGAAACAAAATTGTTTAATCAAAATAATATGGAAAATTAAATTAAAATTAAAAGATACACATAAAGCAATAGACAATACTAAATCGTAGAAAAATCGGAATTTAAGAATCTAAAGACTAGAGATTACTTTTTTCCCTATTTTGTCTCCTTACTATTTTATCAATTGAATTATGTCTCACCCTAGATTTCTGAATGTATTAATTACCCTCTCTCAAGGTATAATTAATTGTCCCAAATCGAATTAACAGGAAACAATTGGATGATCTCTCAACCTACCCAATGACTATACTAATTCAACTAGTTATTAAACTATCCTATGGGTAATCAATTAAATTTGTCGAGATCTCTCTTCTAACTAATCAATTAACGTGATGATTGTATGTCTATAGGCTACCAACTCTCGTTGTA
>JAOTJB010023690.1:0-10730 GCA_027123815.1 Erythroxylum minutifolium
CTATAATTATAGATATTTTTAATTTATTAAATAATAAAATTCATACATATTATATGAAAAATACTAATATGATGTAGTTCGCTGCATCATTCATATTAATAGAGAATTAACGTTGGTATTATTATTATTATTATTATTATGTTTTTTATTAAAGTTATAAACTTAATTTTTGTAAAATTAAATATCTAAATGTAAATTCTTATAAGAATATTCAACAAAATCTTAAGAAATATAATATTCATGCTCTTATAATTTTTTTTTAAATCATGTCCTCATAAGTCATTTTACACATCAACAGCTAATACTAAATAACTAATTTACCAAACATCTTTAATAAACTGCAGATGTTATCTGCTAGTCAAATCAACTAATTTATAATCAGCTATCAGCTAACCGCTGGTAAAATCAACAAACAGCTAATGCAATCCGATGTCTGCCAAACAGGGCCTTTGTTAAAATGTGAAAAATGAGTTTTGACATATATTTTCAAATGCTTATCTTTTGTGTATAGGCTCAGCATTAAATTCTTGGAGCTGCATAAGCTCGTTAATTAATAATAATCTATTTTTTAAAATGAATAGTGGAACCCTAAAGTAGAGAGTAAGAGTAACCTTGTAGAACTTGTTGAAAATTCTGGTAAAGATTGTCAAGCATTCCTTCTCTCCCAGTGGATGAAAAAGTGTGCTGTTTATTGAAATCTTAGTTTGATTATCTTTACTAATTTGCTTAAAATCAAAACTTCTTATTTTGATTTTGACTGGATGGAGAATTGTGCTCTTGGACTTTGTAACTATGCTAGGTCAGATGTCTATCTTTGTTAAAACAATTCTTGCATCTGTTGTTTGTTCAGCTGAGTATTTACTATTAAAATTGCTTAGTATGCTGAATTGTATAAGTTGATGCAAACAAATGTTTCTTTATATAGAATCATTTTCAGAAGATGTCCCATACATACAATGGAAACATGGAATTTAATCTAATGAATAAGAGAAATGATCTACATCATCTGTGATGAAGCTAAGCTGAACTTTTAGGTAACAGGAGGAGAAAGAATTATGAGTCTTGGAAAAGCGGCAATAAACCCATCTAGTGTCATCCTTTTGCAAGTTTAGAGAAATACCTTTCAAGTCTTCTTATATAAACATGCAGATTTTGATTATAAGTTGTATTGTGGATAACTTAATTGGATTTTCTGATGCACATACCACTATTTCTATTTCAGGTATCCCTGGTGATAAATTATGACCTTCCGAACAATCGAGAGCTTTACATTCACAGGATAGGTCGTTCTGGTCGATTTGGACGAAAGGTACATACTTCTATTTCTATCTGTTGCCTTGATTACTTGATTACTGGGTGTGATTTTCACCTCAACATATTGGTTTTTCTAGCTAGGTAGTTTAAAGAAAATTTCCTTCAGAACTGTGATCAACATTGTGTATGATGGGTTTGTAAAGTTACTGTCTTTATATCCTGTATGACTGTCTTATCCAATGCAAATAGAATGACCATTTGATGGTTTGCAGGGTGTGGCAATAAACTTCGTCAAAAGTGATGATATCAAGATTTTAAGAGATATTGAGCAGTACTACAGTACCCAGATTGATGAAATGCCTATGAATGTTGCTGATCTTATATAAAGCTGTTGGTGTTTCCAGTTGCGTGATTGATTTGATTTATGTGAAGTTTACAATATGGTTGTTAGATTGACTTTTCTGCGCGTTTTCGGGTGACGGAGACATTTTTTTAGGTTAGCTTTTAACTTATTTGATGTGATGTGGGCTTTATTGAGATATTGTTTTGAACTGACCCCTAGGACAGTTCTGCCTTCTAACAATTTAATCTTGGTTTTTTAAACATGGATTGAATCTTGCAATGTCAAATGGTTCATATAACCTCCACTCAAATTAGTATATTAATTCGAGATGATCTTGTGTTGTGTAATATTTCCCTGAACCAACAAAAACCAAAAATGCGTTGAGAGAAGTTTGCCTGCCTGCAAATGTCATGGGTTGATAAACAAGAAACTTGAAAGAAGCATATCAGGCTCGGATAGGATTAATTGTGCACAGCACAGTTAGGCATATGAACACATGCTAGTGCATAATGTAGGAGCCAAAACATGAGCAACAATCTGTCATGCAATTCTAGACTTAAAAAGTAATTACAATAGAACCGTAACAAGTATGTTAAATGTACGGAAATATTTCCTCCACAATAGAACTGTGGATGCCACAGAAAGGCAGAAGTTGTTGCTCAGGACTTGACCAATTTCTTCCAAGAGCCAAGCAAATTGCTACTGAATTCAAGCTATCACTGACCAAAGAGGATCATCAAGTACACACCCATGACCTCTTAACTGCTCTATTGAATTACACCATGTCAGTATCATCTAGTAGAGGTGTGTGGAATGCGATCATTTTTCTCTGCTAAGTAGGATAAAGCTGCGTATTATTAAAGATCTCACTGAATATTGTTATTGTTATAACTTGCAGAGATTAAAGACAGGTAGTGCATCAAGTTACGAGACAATTTAAGCATGAAGCTGTAGCAATTTGCTGATTATTTACCTTTAAAGGAATAGAAAGAGAGGATTTCACATTGGCATTAGCTCTTGAAAATTCATGCGAAACATCTGCCACCTTTTCTAACTATTCCCTGGCAACATTTGCATCTATAGCAGTAGATACCACGTGGGAAAGTAACCAGATGTCTCACTTCCTGGTCTAGCACAAGGCACACATGAAGCTATTGGTGATGTAATACCAAGCAACTCAAGATTAGATGCCATTGGTCCCACCTTGCTCAAGAGTTTTATTTTTTGTGATAGCCGAGAAGTAGAATCTAGAATTTCATTTTCTCTTCAACACTTAGATAACTGTGTTATTGAGATGATCAACCATAACCAAAGCACAAAATAGTTCCCAAATGAATTCACTGGTAAAATATAAATAATGAAATAAAAAGCCAAATGCTTCACTAAGCAAAAGTGAAACATCAGAACGTGAGAAACAAATAAATCTGACTCTCTAACGTGAAGATAGGATGGCAGCACAAATAAAGGTAGATTTGTCGAACCTTGACCTATAGATGGCATTTCATACAATCAACCTTTCCAACAGAAGCTCGAAGAAAACAGCGTAAGCCGATGTTCATTTGAGATTTCAGATGTTTACCACATCCATGAAGGGAGCAAAGCTCTAATGCAACCAAAGTTAGTCCATAACTACAAACAAATAGCTGTTAAGTAACTGTTGGCAGAAGAGAAATATTGGATTTCTCTTACACCCACATATATGTGCAATTTACTTTGCTCTAAATAAGGAATCTACACAATTAAAGCATTGATAAGCCAAAGTATTAACATAAAATACAATAATCACTCCTAATCACTGTCAAAAGTAATCAAATACCTGGAAATTCATCCATCAGAGAATTTAATTCACCATTTGCATTCCTCTCATATGCATGCAATAGTGGGAGTACACTTCCATCGTTCTCCAACCCTGATAAATGACATGCATACTCAACTGACCGGAGAAATGCTCTGATGGGGATTCTCTATCCAATAAGTTTTAAAAAACCTAATTTACTCCTACCCGAGAAGATAATTTTGATCGAAATGTTGGTGTCACTACAACAGAAGGGACTTTTAGCAACAAAAAAAAACTGCACTAAAAGTTTCAAAATTATCGTTGAAAACGTCGACAAATTTTTGTAGTAGAAAAATATAGGTGGTGTTTTTATCTAATCATCAGTCTCGACCCTGCGGCAACCAAGATACCTACCTAGGGCACATCCCATTAGGGGCCCACCAACTCGTAGTTTAGTAATCAACAATTCAGCAGCCTTCTAACTTCTTTGATTGATGAGGAGCATTAAATGCTATTTAATGATTGCAGAAAAGGAGTAAAACAATTTTAGGTTGAGATCATTTCCATAATACTAAGTAATATTTTCAGTTTCTAAAGCTAATGTTAACTTTCAAAGTTAACGTTAGCTTCTTATACTTATAATTTCATTTGAACCATCTTACATTCTAATTTTTTTTATGTCCATCAACATATGAATCTAAAATACTCCAACTCAAAATTTGCAGTAAAGGATTTTTGCGATTCTAACTTCTGAGTTCTGAGGGATAATTTAAAGGTAAAGTTTCTAAATTTTTTAATGTAATTTTAGCTTACTAAATATTTGAATATATTATAATTAATTTATAATTTGTCATTCAGGTGGACTCTATATTAGCATTTTAAATCAGAACATTAATATTAAATAAGATTGTATTTCTCCTTTTTTAATTTTAGATTACTTATTATTTATAAAAAATATAATTAAACATTAACAAATAATTTAATTTTTGTGATTGTAATTTTTATTATACTTTGCCACAAGTATCATTATCTAAATGTTTCAATTGCTTATTGAATTTTGTTGACTATACATGCGACTGTAGCATCAGCTGAGAGAAAATTTTCAAAGTTAAAATTATTGAAAACCTACTTGAAGTCATCAATGTCACAAAAAAGGTTGAATGGTTTAGCTATTTTATGTATCGATAAGGATAGTTAGATAATATTGATCTTGATAATATTATTAATGATTTTACATCTATAAATGCATGGAGAATTTTTTTTCATAAAACATGATCATCTGTGTATTTGTTAATGCAATTTTCTTATTGTTGTACAATCTAATATTGTTGTTAGATTGCTGCTATTGCTATTTTGTTGTTACTGTTACTATTTTTAGTGATTTTATTGTTACTGACATTTGTAAGATGTTAATAGCTGATGTTATGATCATTTAATATTTTGATGAGTGTATGAACTTATAAATTGAGTCACTTATGTATGAATATTAAATTTTAATAAATAAAAATATACTTTTAAAGTTTATATATTTGTATATTGCCAATTTATTGAGGTCTTTTTTTACTTTTCCCCACGGCCTATAAAAGTTAGGAATGACCATGCTAATAAGAACAACCATACTAATAATTGCTAATAGTTTTTCCTATGCTTTATTTTCGTAGCAAAAAACTATAGGTGATGTTTCGAGAAATTGTCGCCAATATATTTTGACTACAATTATTTTTCGTAGCTAAAGATTATTAGCTACATTGTTGAAATTGTAGCTAAAAGCTTTTAGCTACATTTTAAAAAACGTAGCCAAAGTTTTTAGCCACATTTTTAAAAACATAGCCAAATATTTTTAGCTACGATTCCAAAAACGTAGCCAAAGATTTTAGCTACATTTTAAAAAAACGTAGCCAAATATTTTTAGCTACGTTTTGTAAAATGTAGTTAAATTTTTAATATCCATCTTAACTAAACGTTATACCATGTTAATTATCATTATTTGTGACATTTTTAATCCATATTATTGTATATAATACTTAGAATTTTCTATTGTTAATTTATAATTAAAAAATAATTGAAAAATTGAAGCATTGTATATAAAAATATATAAAAATAAAATATTATTAAATTTGATCATGTACAAGATTTTAATTACAACTTTAAAAACACTTGTTTACAAAATAAAAAATACAAAGATTTGTTTAATTACTCAGACTTTTTTTCAGCTTTATTACTTACATAATCTGGGTTTTAGGTGCTTTTCATGCATGAGCAACTGTTTTTTTAAGCAACTTGTTTTCCTCTTCAAGATGTTAAACATATGTTGGTCTTGACGAGGATGAAGCAGTTAGCTTAGGGTCAAACTCAAGACCTTTGGCATACCTAGATCGTGTACCAAGTACCTTGTTGCAAATGTTTTCTATATTTGGCTCATTTTCGTCAGACATTGATGTTTGCAGCAACTCTTGCATTTTATTAAAAAAGTTTTAAAACAAAATCAGTATTGAATGAAAATATTATTAGTTAGTGCTGTATAAATAAATAAACTTAAAATTTAACAAAATTTTATACTTACATTGTTATTGTGTGCTTCTTTAAACATCCACCATTGACTTTCCTTATAATGAGTTAGTTTGTAGAGTGTGATCCTATCACAATCTTCTCCATGCAGTTCTTCTCACTCTATTTTATGAAAAATAATACAATTCACAATAAATAATATAGTGTTTATTGATATAATTATAACTTGTAAATAAAGAACTTACATATTTTTTTCGCATCACAAAAATTGGTTTGGAGCCTTGGTTGTGAGGAGTTTTCATTTTTCTTTTGTTCACCTTAGCCTTCTCACACTTTTCCTAAATAAAGAAAAAAGTTCGTCATTAAATCCTTTAACAAAATTAATGGAAGTAAATGTGAAGGGAAAGAAAACAAACCTGAACATTGGGAGAGCCCTAATAATCACACAAATTGCTCTAATTTTTACAGACGTCCATTCCATAACATGTCTCCTTGCCTCCGCATCTAAATGAAAAGATTTATAATACTGATGTAGTAGATAACAACGATCTTTAGTCCTTTGTTTCAATAGTGAAGTGACATAGTTTGAAAAATCAGGGTGTCAATATCAACGATATTCAATTTCATATGTTAATAACAAGTAAAAGTGTAATTAATCATAAAATAAGTTAAACGATACTGCATTTAGTTAAATAAATTGAAAAATTACCAAAACTTTATATAAAGCATTCTTTAGCAAGTTGTCTTCCTTCAACTGCTTGGTATGATTTAAGCAAGGTAATTCAATTTTGACAATTACCCCCAACTCACTAAACAATTTTACCGATTGAATCTTATCTAGAGGATGACCTTGCAAATTATCAATATGTACTGACAACTTGCTGTCCATTGCAAAATTCACTCGTTAAAATTCACAACCTCTAGTTATACTTCTACCTCTTTTTCTGATGTCGATATTGGAACCTGACAGTAAATGAATACTAATAAGAAAATATGCATTAAACATGTAAATATATATTTGAGCATAAGACTATTTACAGGTGTTAAAGATTAACAAACTTGCAAATTCCCCTGTATTAGTTGAGGCAGATAGAGGTTGTTGTTGACTTGCTTCATTGGTAGATGAGGTTGATTGTTATTGTTGCCTAGGATCTGATTAATCTGGTTGTTGTTACGTAGGAAAAATTTCAATACTTACCACCTTCTTCCTTTTGTTTCACCAGATGGCATTATATTGGATATCTATAATTCAAACATCAACAATCAGCCTTAACATAACTCAAATAACAACAATCCCCATTAATATAAAGAAAACTTTTATTATGTTCAATTATCATAATTGAGATCTTGAAAATCATCATTATTAATTGAATTATGATTTGACTCTTCATCACTATTTTATTCGGCCAAATATCATCATTATCATATAATTCATCCTTAATATAGTCTTCATCTGTTTCTACGAGAAGATTGGCTTGTACTTCATTTTCTTATAGTATATTAGGATCAACATCTCTCCTATAGAATTATAATATATTTGCATCTTCTATTATAAGGCTCCATTATTTAGCTTCGATTCAATCTCTTGATATACTTCATTAACATCTTCGCTCATTAGACCAAATTTTCTTTTACAAAAATTAGAGAGATTACGGTGTTAAAACTTTTGAACAACTTTCTAATTGCTGCCCAATATAGTCTTTTTGAGGTAGAATACTTGCTACACTTAACTTGCAAGGATAAAAGGGTCATTATCATACCATGTGTTACTAACATTGATGCTAGTAATATTGCCATTCACTTTTACGTCACCAAGATTAAACTATTTGCATTTAAATAGAACAACCTTTTTATCCTTGATGTAATGCAACTTTATTATTTCTGAGATAACAACTTAGAAGTCAATAAAATCATTGTTATTTGTCCCTCAACAACAACCCCACAATTTTGGCTTCTAAGTTGACCGTCTTGACCTTTTATACGAAATCTAATTCCATCAATAATGTAAGTTGTATATTTTTTTCCATACATATGAGGCCCATATGTCAAAGCATACAATGCTGTTGTCACCTCTTGTAATTTACGATTATGTAACTGTATCATCCGTAGGATAAAATATAATTAGAAGTTAATTTGACATACAAATTTCCATAAGTTTATAATATTCCATCAATAACTTAATCGAGTCCTAAAACATGATGGGAACTTACATTAAGTCTTTCTTTAATATTAACAATCCCTTTGCTTCAAATCTCATCTTTGTGCTCTTTATTGAAAAAAGTAAATAAATGTTAGGAAATATAGATTTGAACCACAAAATTTAAATATGAAATAGTCAACGAGAAGTAATATTCATACTCCATATATATGTCGACTTCCTCATAATTGTTCAAAATGTACCAATGGCCAATTTTGAGTTCGTTTTTAGTCAAATCCAAATGTTTTCTTGTTCCAAGTGACCTTACTTTTTGGGAGAAAATTGACAAGGCACCATCTTGATCAAACTCAAAGTTACACTATTGTCTATTAAATCTTGTCTCCATGTCATTTAAGTACATCGAACAAAATTTTAAGCATTAATTCGCTATAGAAGCCTTTATAGTAGATCCTTTAAGTCGAGTTCTATTACGCACATAACACTTAAGAGAGCCTAAAGACCTAAACAAAATATAAAACATCAACAAATGTTATTAACTAATAACTTGAAAAAAGTAGAAGTTAATATAAATTACCTTTCAATAGGGAATATCCATCGAAATTGAACTGGGATCCACAAAGTTTTGCCTCATATTGTAAGTGAATTATAAACTTTGTGACATAATTAATTAAAATTATTCTTCATCTTATGTGTATTTATTTAATTAATTAATGCATAAGAAAAATTCATAAGATAGATATATTTTGCAAATGAAATTATGATGAAATCATAATTATGAGATTTATGTTGCATTTACGTATTATCCCTAAATTATTCTATTAAGATTGGACATTCATAGACCAAAAAGACTAGTGCACCATATGTTTCTAACTGATGAAAAAAGTAGTCATTCTCACAGACTAAAATATGAAAATACTTAAAGAAACGTATATGTGCTTATTAAAGAATAAATACACAGAACTGGTCTGATTGTCAGGTTTATGAATAGAATATTACTTGTGTCTTTACAGACTTTTTTCATTTTGATGGTTGCATAATTGATGCTTAAACTTGAGATTAGCAAGTTATCTCATATAAGAATGACTATTTCTTGAAACTACTTATGACATACTCTATTTAAAGTAACTTAGTTAGTGGTGCTTGGGTATAATATAAACTATATGAAGATAATTTTTAGCAAATCAATAAAGTATTTGTTACCCCAAAGTAATTAGGGAGAATATTCCACTATCTTTGATTAGTATTGATTTAAAGAAATATCCTGTTGTAGTGAATTCACATTTGAAAAGACTATTTTCAAATATTAATTAAAATTGATTACTAATTAGTAAGAACAAATATAATTGAATTTAAATAGAGTAGAAACTGATTCTATATTCTATGAACAATTAGAATATTATATATTGAAATGATTAAATTATAAATTATAACCATACATGAACAAATTAGGTCAAATCACTTTGATATTTATAATATTTGAGTGGTCATGACATATTTTCATATGCCAATCTTGACATATTATTATAAATTATTTAATTGAAGAATTAAAGATAAATTAAAAGGAGTTTCAATTTATCTAATTCTAATTTATAATTATTGTTAAAATATTATAAAATTAATGAGTCATATATAAACAACAATTTAAAAGAGAAAAATCAATTTAAAGTAAGTTTGACTTAACTATGAAGTCTGAGGATTTTTCAACAATTAAATATGAGATATTTGAATTTATTAAAATTAAATTATAATTATACTTATAGCTAGACTTTAATTATAATTAGAAAATTTAATTAAAAAGAAACCTAATATCTTTTTCTATAAATCGGAAAAGATACATAAGGAAGCTAGCAGTCTTATCTTTTCCTCTTATATTGTTTTAAGTTCTTTTTCTCTAATTTGTGGCTACTGTTAGAAATTGAACACATGAACAACTTATAGTTGACAACTCGAGAAGACAAGTATTATAGGAATCTAAATTAGGTATGATCAACCAACGTATTGGGTCCGGAACGGTACCCTTCTATACGGTATAACGGTCGGTAACGACCGGTACCCATGATACCGGACGATACCAGGCCGGTACCCACGATACCGGACGGTACCTGGCCGGTATCGTAAATCCTCAAAAGTTTGAGGATCAAAATGAAAAAAAAATTTATACAAACCCCCCTCCGATCTGGTTTGTCTCGTTTTTGCTCTCATTTTCTCTCACTCTCTCTCACTTCGTCGGTCCTCCGGTGGTCCACGCCTGTTGTCACCGACTCCCTACAGTTTGTAGCTCTCTTTGGTAGTCCTCCGCAGCTCCTCCACCACGCGATGTCGCACCTCGCCCGATCTACACCTCCTCCGCCGCTCGATGCCTCCACCTTCCGCTGTCGCTAGTCATCGCCTTCCGCTGTTGCTAGTCGCGCCTCCACTTGTCGCTGGTCACGCCTCCATCTCCGACGACCACTAAGGCACCAACATCGCCCACGCCCAGATCTGTACCCAAGATCTTGATTAACTGAGACCCGATATTGTGTTGGGTGGGTTTTTAATGAATTTGTGATTTTGTGGTATAATATTTTTGATGATTAATTTCGTGGGTTTGTCCATATCATGGTATAATATTTTTGATGGTTAATTGTCAATATCGTGGGTTTGTGTTGTGACTTGTGTCTTGTGAGTTGTGAATGAGGAATGAAATTGAT
>JAOTJB010023700.1:0-10730 GCA_027123815.1 Erythroxylum minutifolium
GACATATTCAGTATTTGATGCATTTCATAAAATGCATGCTCAGATAAAGGCGTTGTGACTTGAGTAGCTAGTTTGAAACGCTTCCACGTAGAGCTTTGCTCCGTGATATACGTTCTGCACGTAGAGCCATGCTCCGTGATTCTATTTTGACTGAGCCCTATAGGCAAATCTTTGTGTAATTATGTCATAGGCACTCAGTTACAATAATAAGAATGAATGTGAGTCTCATACATATAGCATTCATATAAGATTGAAATTCATGAATGATTTGCAAAGCTGTAATGAGTGACTATATGTTATGCCATGATGTGTGGGTATCTGGAAAATAATTATATGTTCTGAATGAATTCTATGATATATGTGATGTGTATATGTAATCCGATAAATTCATAAATGATGATTCACTCATTGAGTTTGCTAAACTCATCAAAAATTGCAATGTGGCTTTTCAGGTATAAGACAGGAGACCTAGTTCTTTAGACAGGACTAATTTTTGGATCAAGTTATGGCTCAGAGGTCTGTCAGCTGACACCAGAAGTGATATATTTTTTGTTATTTTTTTGTAGTTTTGCTAAAACCTATATACGGTTTTGTAAATATTTGTTTGATGGAAACAGTGTAAGCATTATGAATGAATAAAGTGAATGGTTTAAAAATTTAATGACTTTTGAGTATGTTACATGATGCCATGTGTAAGTTGGATTTGTTATTACTCCAACATACCATTTTCATAGGGTATGTACTTGAATGTCCTATGGGTATTCGAGTATTTACCTTGTGGTAGTGGGATGTTGCAGGGAATGTAGGCCTTCTCCTGTAGAAAAAACCTACTAGGGTTGTGAACTAAACAGTAGCTCTAGCTTTAAAAAGCTCTATAGGAGGGTAAGTACACCATCTTTCATCACATCCCAGAAATGTTTCATCTTTCCTTTGTTGTGTTGGATGTTCAATCTATTCATCCCCATATTTTATCCTACTGGTGTGCTTGTACACCTCTCTCAGCTTCAACTGCCTCATTCAGTTTTCCTGTAACTACTAAAATTCAAACTATTTTCCAATTTTTCTTTATGTCTTGATTATACATTCCTCTTATTTTTAATCCATTTGACTATCAAGTCTTAGACTTATTTACTAATTTTAGTGCCTAGAAATTTTCTAGGCAATCTAGTTGACTTTTGGCTATCCTAACAACTAGCCTTTTTAATCTTCGAGTTAAATGAGCTTAATTCCACTTAGGCTATCAACAATTGCCCTACCATAAGTTTGGTTGAACAAACCAAATATACAGTATCAAAGACCTTCTAGACTTCCACAAAAATGAATTTATGGCTATTTATGAAATTCTCAAATATTGTCCAATGGTTTTGGGAAGTTCATGACCCAAAAAGAATCTAGTTACAAAAAAGAGGCTTGGAAATGATGCCAAGATAACCTTCATACATAATGTTAAGCTTAGTGTTTTTGTGTCTAAAACTCTTAACTCTCAGCCTATTTCAAAAACTAAAACATTTGCTCTATTTAAATTTCAAATTCATCCCGCTCCTCTAGAATTCGCTCATTTTATTATAAATTTCCCTTATTATTCACCTTTTACTATCTTAAACTCCAAACAATCTCCATCTTCTCCACTAATTCTAAGCTCTCTTCCTTATTTTCTTTACAAATTCCTACAAAACCTAGTAATCTCTTCTTTTATTATAGTTATTACACATCATCCATCTTCTTTATCCTCTATTAACTCTACCAAGTTAAATGCGACATATGTAATCCTTCAACTTCTCTTCGTCTTTTATTTAAATATTTTACCATTCTTTCTCAATTTTGTTCTCCATGCAGGCTATAAGACTCGAGGTAGTCTTTATTCCTGCCAAGCCTCTCCCAGCCTTTATTAGATTATGGGAAGAAAATTTTGCACCTTAAACCTCTTTATGAACATTCTTCTAATTCCATCATCAAAATCTCCTTTTTCCAGCATTCAAGGGGGAATTCCACATTTTGATCATAAAAAAGGATTACTTTTGACTATTGGAATCCCCCCATTTATTAGATCTCCTCATTTGTATCTCCTATATCTAGGAGAGGTAAGTAAATCAAACTTCCTACTAAAATTTTCCTTATCACAAGCCTCGAAATCGTTGAAATAATGGCCAAAGATTATGGGATAATGGGTCAAATGTGTAGATAAAATTTACCCCTCTTACTATTCTACTTGGAAGCACTTAGGAATTATTCAATTAATAACTCTATCTAGGAATCCATTAGAGTACTAACCCAATTTGATATTTTTTGTCTTGAAATTCTAAAGTCCTTCCTACAATTCTTTTATTTTTCCTTTTAGCCATTCCTTTATTTCCTTTAAAGATGTTTTCCATTAAACTGACTTTCCATTATTGGAGATTATTTTGTTTATTTGGTTAATGAAACTTCTGATTTATATCCCAACGCCTTCAAATATTTTTCTTACTCTAACCTGATCAATATTATTTTGTTTCCAAAAATTATATCTTTAAAAAAGTGCATATTCAGTTTGTTTGGGTCTTGTTAAATCGACTCGTCTTCTGTGTAGTAAACAATAAACCAAGTCTACAGTCATTATCTTTTTGTAGAGTAATAGCCTTGAGTAGGTTTTTTGCTATGGAATCTATTTTTCAAGGATTCCTTTATAACAATATAAGAAGTTATTTGTCCAATCTCCCTCTCTATAAGTTTAATTTAAGTGTATAGTTTATCCAATTCTGGACAATCGCTTATTTCCCAGAACTCAGTGATAAAGAAGACCTTCCTTTTATAGACCCTAGAATCTTCCATTTTCTTAGCCTTCATCTTTCAATAAGCTATGTAGTAAACCTATCAAGGATGTTATTAATGTTTTGTTGCCTTTAAAGTCCATATCAATTGACCAACTTAACCCCTTTGAGAACTTGCTAAAAGACCTTATTGGCTAAAAATTTTCAAGCCTTTTGCTTCTTTTTGCTTAACTATTTATCAAAAACTCCTTTTTTACACCATTTGAGAGTTTTTGTAAGTAGTGATAAAGCTCTGAAGCCTATCCTTTTTATTAAAGCCTTAGGCTTTGAAATACATCTACCTTATTTTTGGGATTCTCCTCTAACATCTTGTCTAGGATTTCCGTGACTACTTTCATTATTGTCTCAACTTATCCATTAGCTTAAGCATAATAACGAGTCAATTTCAGGAATTGTATGGCATAATCCTTGGTAGAACGTTTTGAATAATAAACACAGTCCCTTAGTCACTCATTATTGATTTTGGAATTCCAAATTGAAGAATAATTTTTCCTTAATAAACTTCACTACCCCAACTTGTTCAGCCTTTTTTTATCGATTGAGCCACCATACATTTAGTAAAATAATCATTGCCAATAAAAAATTATTAGCTTTAAAGGAAGGTGGGTATTTTTTTTAAATAACAATGGCCCAATCTCTAAATGACCATGGTTTAATGATATAGTGTAACTTAGAAGCTTGTTGTATTCTTCCATACTTCTAGCATTGTTGGCACCCTTTTATATAGGATATACAATCCTTTAATAATGAAGGTCGGTAGTAGCCATGATGCTTCATAATCCATCTTATCTTAATTCTAGATGGATGAGCCAATACCCCTTTATAAACTTGCTTCTTTACTGTTAATGTCTCAGGCATCCTGAGGCTTCTTAAAAGAAGTCCATCACTACCTTGTCTAAATATGATTCCCTCAATCAGTACAAAGTTAACTACTTGCAATTTAACTTTATGAGGCACCTTTTTATTGGGTTACTTTAAAAAAATTTTAATTTAATCCCTCTAATTCTGAACGATTTCTTTATCATTACTGAAAAATTTCTAAGGAAATCCCCCTTTTAAAGATAGACAAATGAGATTTTCATTGTATAACTACACATTTATGAACCAGCTCCTTAGACGTCCTTAACCTATAGGCAATTTGATAATGTTCATTTACCTCCCAACTCTCTTCTCGAGGAATATGTTGGAATTCTACCTTATCAAAGAATTGTAGTAACTTAATAGCAGTGGTACAATAAGGCGATAAATTTAAACTTATATGCTATATTCTCCTACTACTTCCCATAATACCAACTTAGACTCTCTTATAATGAGGACTTCTTTGGCTCCAAGATCTACCATTAGTTCCATCCTTATTATTAGGCCCTTATATTCAGCCTAATTATTAATGTATGGAAGGTCCATTTTGAGAGGAAGAAGAGTTTTTGTTTCATTTGGTGAAGTAATGACTAATCTAACACTAGTTGATTTCACTATGCTAGAACCATAAAATTTCAACTCCTAAAGTTTTCTTTGACATATAAACACTAAAAACTTCAGATCTCATTAAATTTTTGCCATCAGGTGGTTTACTAGGAAGTCAACCAACACATGAACCTTTACTAACTTTTGAGGATGATAAACTAGGTTAAAACCTATAAGCGTAAAGAGTCACTTTTTAATGTTTCCCAAAATAATTTGTTTGTTAAACATACATTTCATCAAATCAGTTTATGAAACCACATAATTTGATTTTAAAGAAAATAATGTCTTAATTTTGAGTAAGCAAAATATAACGCCAAACATAATTTCATAATAGTGACATACTTTTTTTTCTTGTCGGTGTTAGATTTCTATTTAAATAATAAATAGCTTGCTTATAATCTACCTTATTATTTTGGGCCATTAAGCACCAAATAGATTCCTCTGAAATAGAAATGTGTAACTTCAAAGGTATTACCTTTCGAGGTGACATCAACTCTAAAGGCTTAGTCAAGTA
Source organism: Erythroxylum minutifolium (assembly GCA_027123815.1). Taxonomy (NCBI): domain Eukaryota; kingdom Viridiplantae; phylum Streptophyta; class Magnoliopsida; order Malpighiales; family Erythroxylaceae; genus Erythroxylum; species Erythroxylum minutifolium. The sequence continues at coordinate 4,786 of JAOTJB010023700.1, forward strand.
TTCTTTAATCTTATCAAATGTCACTTGATGCCTTTCTTCTTATCAAAATTCCTCAAAAAATTTCAACTTTAAGAGGTCCAAGAATTCTTTGTTTTAACTAGCCAAGTTAGCGATAAATCTTCCGACATAATTTACTTAGCCTAAAAACCTTTAAAGTTATTTCTTATTTTGACGTGATTTTGCTTCAATAATCGCCCTTTTCCATTTTGTTTACCAATTTAATTTGTCTTTAATGAATCAAGAAACCCAGAAAGTTTCTTGCTTTTACTCCAAAAGCACACTTTAATGGGTTTAACTTCAACTTTTGTTTTCTTATCCTTTAGAAAGCTTCCCTCAAATTTGGTATATGGTCTATAATCCTTTTGGACTTAACAAAAATATCATCTAAACTTTTAACATCCAACCTGTTAAATCATAAAAGATAATATCCATGTTCCTTTAATAAGTGGCTCCCACATTCTTAAGCTAAAATGCATTATAATTCATTCAAATTTTCCTATATCCAAGACATCTAAAGGTCATTTTAGATATATCATCCTCAGTTATAAATTTTGATTATAACTTAAAAAGTAATCCATAAAAGAAAACAAAAGAATGATTGTTGCATTAATTAAGGAGTCAACAATCAGAATCATATACACATCTTTGAGAGTGGCAGCATTCAAGTCCCTAAAGTTAACACAAACCCTTAGGTTACCATCTTTCTTTATTACATGTACAACATTAGTTAGTCATTTAATATATGTGGCTGACAACTTTTCAATTTCTTCTTTAATTTTTAACTTGACTTTTTAGACCAACATCTAGGTGGTTAACAAAAGGATGAAATTTCAACTTTATAGGAAGTCTGTGTTATACCAACTTTCTACTTAATCATGGCTTTAATATAATTTCAAGTAAAACAATCTTTAAATTCCTTCAAAAGTTTGACTAATTCTATTCTTATTTTGTGATCAAGAATTTTACTCACAAACACACTTTAAAATTTTCCTAAACTACTCAAATTTACTTTATCTAGTGGTTTATGATTCTGACACCCAAAATCATCGACTTTTACAAGAACAGGTTTTCAATCTTCAAAGTGACCCTCGTCCTCAATCAATAATTCGTCCTCCTTAAAAACTACTTCAGCAATCTCGCATCCTTCTAGCTCCTCAAAATTCCCAGTGATTTGTTGTATTTGAAATTTGACTTTTGCGGTTGTAGTTACCATAACTTCTTAATGAGAGCATATTCATTAGGTTCCTCCATAATTAGAATGTTCATCAGTGTATTAGTAAGTATGATGGTAGTTAACTTCACTAATATTCCTAACTCTAACCTTATCTTTTCTTCATCTTTGTTTTTTTAAACAATCTTTATAAAACCACTTTCAAATTTGAACTGGCCTTACTTGACCATTGTAAAATTTTGCCTCTACTGTATCCACTTTAGAAGGAAAAGGCTAAGAATTAACCCAAAAATGTCAACCTTATTACATTTCCATAAGCAAAAGCTAACAAAGAGATAAAGAAGAATTGCATATGCCTTAGTAGTCTCCCTAATAAATGCAGTAACAGTCACTTCCTTTAGGATCAAATATTTATCATGTTTTCCTAAAACTTTCATCATTTTAGTTGGAATAATATTTATAGCTGACCTATTGTCAACCAAAACCTTTGAGGTTGGTCTACCATTAATGTGGGATTTAATGTACATAGATCTTACATATGGAATCATATTGTCATCCAAATTCTCTAGCAATCCCTTCTCTCAAATTCCCAAAACCATGGCCAATATAGATACTCAGCATTGTCTTTTCTCAGGCAAATGTTTTATTTACTACTCCAATGTTTTTTTAAAAGAGGTAGGAAGCTTCGCAAAAGGAATGACACACGACAACTGAATACTAATTTCATATACTATAAAGATTTCATTAGTTCTTTTATCTTGACTTTCAGATCGGTATGACTTCCTATAAAATCTGGGGTTTCACCTTTTCTTTATTTCATTCATTCTTTCTTTATTAGCTTTTATATGTTCTTTCTTAGTCTTTTGGTCTAAAACACTTTCCTCAGAAGGAACAGGTCTTGTAAAAGGTGATTTTTTTAGGCTGAGCATGTTTCCCTCACACTTTGTGGCGGCTCTTTACCATTAACATCTTCTCTTTTAGGTTCTAGTTAATGGAATTGGGTTATTAAGATGACTCACTCAATAATCTAAGTAGGATGAAGGCATCCAGAGGTGGTACTACAAATCAAGTGTATGTACGCTAAAAGTTAAGATTTCAAACTTCAAATCTTTGATTGAAATTTTGATTGAATTCTCTCTTGTGGTTCCATCCTATAATCTCTAATTTTTGTTAGAATTTAGGAATATGTTGATTCTCATTCTTATTATTAGTATTTAAATTATAGTTAGGAATGAAAATGTCAGTACCTAAATTCATGGATGATAATAATCGATCCTCTACAATCTTCATCTTCCTTTTAACATCTAGCAAAAGCCATAAATCAAACTCATTGGCATTAACAGTTGCAATTGATGGAAAGATCTTCATCTATCAACATAATATAAATAGCTTTAGCAAATAGTAGAACTCCCTTGTTATTTCGATCTTGAGTAACATTCTTGAGTCCCCAGGATGAATTTTAAGGAGACTTTATGTATTGTGATACTTATAGTAATCCCTCCTTCAAATCTCTTCCTTTGTAGGAATCTTATGTTTTGACTATAAAGTAATGAATTTTTCCTGCAACAAGAACTCAAAGATTTCCTCTATTTTGGAAGTATCAAAAGTTTATCCAATTTGAGTAGTTGGTGGTTGTATTTTCCTTATGGCTTCAAGTGATTTTTGTTATAGAGTAGGAAAAATGCAAGTTTCAAAGATATTAACCTCATCCACTGCCAAGTCATATGAACTTGCTTCCATAAAATAAATGCCTACTACTCTTTTCCCATTGTATTTTTTCTCTAAGAGGTTCTTCAAATCCAGATGCTTTTGTTGTCAACTTATAAAAATCACAAATTTCCATACTATGCAACTTCTTTAAAAGTTCAATATCAAGGCACCTCTAAGCTATCTTCACATACTCGGTCTCTAGGAGTGCAATTTGTCATTAAATCATCCCTCTCTTAAATCGAGAATTGAACTTGTTTACATTCTCGTCATTTTTCTGAGTAACTTTATCCAATTCAACTATACTAACTTTAGGTTTAGTTTGACAAAACTGAGTATGAAACATTCTTTTCATTTTTGTCCAAGAAAGGACATAATTCTTTAATAATAATGTGTACCAGGAAAAAACCATACCTATCATTGAATTCAGAAACAACCTAAGGTTAAAATTATTGATATTTTTTGTAATTAGCCAATTTATCACATTGAATAATGAATCTGATAATGTGCTTAATAGTTAACTAGCCATCTTCCCTAGAAAATAAAGTGAACTTAATAATTTTGTAGCCCTGAGGATAAGGATTCTTATGATTAATATGGTTTAGATAAGGTTTATAGAATTATGGGCAACTAATATGTCTCAAGTTAGTCCTATACACTTCTTAAACAACTTTTTAACATCATCCATATCAACTTAAAACCTCATTTGCAGAGAAGCAACAATAATAGGAACATGTTTATAGTTCACAAACAAAATATTTCCATTAGGCTATAATTTGGTCCATTAGTTTCAAATTTAAGACCAAGTCTTTGTCTTTAGGAGCCTAGGGCCAAACTACCTATCAACCATTTCGATAATTAATACATAAAGGCACAATAGGAATATCCTCTCTTTTACGTAGAAGAACACATGTTTCTTCTACAGAGGAATACACTTAAGAATGACTACACTCACTCACTTCCATCATATTTGGTGTAGTATGCCACCTGAACCCTTCAGAGATCTGTCTTACTAGAGAGGGAGAATTTTATACAATAGCCTAATATACAAGTTAATCTCTACTCTATAGATCTCATAGGCGAGTGCACCTATCAAACTATAGTACAGTGTCAGAGAATATCAAGTGTCAATCCCACAGGACTACAAGTACTAGTAGTAACCTCTTTTTATTATCTAACTGACAAATAAGATGTTGGTTTAATTTAAAACTAAACTAAACTAAAATTTAACATAATAATAAACCAAAACATGGATAATACTAAGATTAATCATTATTAAATAACTAGCACCTAGGCAATGAATCCCTGTAAGATTTCTTAAGTATTAACCATTTATCATGCGATTTAATTATTGATCATTGCACTAAGAAATTCCTATCTTATATTAATATTTTTCTCAAGGCTATTAACAACTAATCATCGGTTAATTAACTGAAACCTTTTTCTTGTAAAAACCCTTATATTACTTGCTTCATGAATTTCATTATTAGGTTTGACCCTAATTCGAAAAATTTATATTAGCCTATCACTCGATTAACATGCAACTCCTTCTAATTATACAAGGATTTCTTAATCTTAATCATATGAAATCATACATTGAACTAATATCTCGGACATATTAATTCAAGAATAAAAACAAATAATTGAATTGTAATGAATCAATCATTGAACTTTCATTAAGTAAATGATCAAATCACAATATCCATCCCAACTTGGGGTTCCTCATACCTAGGCACCAAACAAGCTTAGTTTATAAACATAAAAATCAAAATAAACATCAAAAGTTTAGAAGAATAATTGAAAAGAGAAAAGAGCATAAAAGACAAAATAAACATCAAAAGTTCAAAAGAATAATTAAAAAAGAAAAGAATTCAGTATATATATATATATATCCCCCTTTCCTTTAATGTAATCCTTTGAAACTTTGATGAAAAATTATTCTCTATCGGATCTCTGAAGTAATCTTCATGTATTTTATCGTCCTAAGTTCATAATTGTGTCTCAAACTCTAACTTTTCCTCTAATTCCAACTATAATTGTTTCTTTTTCGTCTCCTCTTTATAAGTTCCTTTTATGATACAAAATTAGGGTTTATAGAATATACATAGTGAGTCATGCAGTCGTGTAAGTGATTGTGTATCTTAAAAATACTTTGAAATCACAAATTTACAAATTTCTAAGAGCTTACACAGGCATAAGACATGGTTGTTTATGTGACTTACATAGGCGTGTATCTTCACACAAGTGAACATCTTTGAAACTTTTCACATTCATAATGACTTAAAAGACCATTTATATTACTCACACAGTTGTGTACTTTGTCACACAGTTGTGCACCTCTAAAATAGATCCAATTTTTCTATTTTCTATCCTAATTTCACTCCAATTCTTCTCCTTTTGAAAGGCAATTAAGATCTCAAAATACACTAGAAATAAAATAAGTACCAAAAACAACATAAAACTCTCAAACAACATTAAAAAACACTAAATATGTGAATAAAATCATAGCTTATTGAATGTTTATTAAACATCCCCACATTTAAGTTTTTGCTTGTCCCCAAACAAGTCATAATCTAATCATTAAACTTAAAAACATCAATCTCTTATTAATGTCAACTTGCCCATCCACACCTTAAATTAACATATCATATTAATCAAATTAATAAACAATTAGATTAAAACAAAGAGTTAAATCTAAGTCAAAGAAATGGATTTCGTAAAGTACTGGTGGTTGGTATGAAATAGGGGTAATTATGTACTGAAATCGGTACCGACCGGCACTATAAATATTGGCCATATACCAGTTAGTACCGAAAATTTTGAAAAATATAGGGACTAAATTGCAAAATTTTCAAAAAAAATTTAAAATTTAATCCTTCCCGCCTCTCTCTCTCCTCACCCCCTCTTTTTTACAAAGCTTTTTTAATTTGTTATTTAGTTAAATTTTTATTGTGATTTTTTAATTTTTATTTTAAAAATAAAATAAATATTTTATTACTAATAATAATTATACATTAAATAAAAATTAAAAATAAATTATTTTATTTAAATTTATTTTAATCTTTTA
>JAOTJB010023769.1:0-10728 GCA_027123815.1 Erythroxylum minutifolium
GTCGTAAACACCGTCGCACAATCTCTCAGCATTAGGCTTTCTAACATCATTAAAGTCTAGTCGTCTAAAAGATTCCTGTAGCCATCGACACCCGTCGGTAAGTCTGCGCTTCCTTCTCCTCTTCTCATTTCTACGACTTTCGTTAACTCTAACAAATCGCATTCTTTTCCAGAAACACTTTCTTCTTTCGACCACCATAAGGTCTGCAAATCGCTCAACAGGATGTTACGTACGAATCTTCTCGAACTCCATCATTTTGATTTTAGGTGACCATTGTACTTTCTGGTGACTACTGCGGTTTCTAATGACCTTGAGAGTTCCTAGTGACCTCTAAGATTTCGGGTGTCTCTGAAATTTGAAGTTTGGGAATTGTTGCTTGGTTAATGTAGTGAGTATTGGGGTGTGTTTTAGGAGTGTGCTTGCTTGCAGGTAATTTTGGAGACTCCCAATTACAGGGGAAACTCTGCCAAATTTTCTTCAGGAACTTAGCTCCCATTTTTGTCTTGCAGACTCAGAAATCTCGCTAGCTCTTCCTGCATCTACGGACTTGGTCACCAAACGGGTATAGACCTCTCTTTTATGTTTCTTCATCCTTCCAAATTTACTTTAGTCTTAATGTCTTTTATTACTCATGGTCGCTTTCGCCAGTGCCTGACTGTTTCTCTGTCTTCCCCAACTCCTCCGGGCATGCCTTTTCCGCTACTTAAGGGAGAAACTCTTCTTCTCCATCATGATTCTTTCAACATACCTGGTAAATAAAGGACGTGGATTCCCAACGCATTAGAGTATGAAGCTTGGGTGGCCACCTTACGGCCACATTTCGAAAGTCACTGGAAGCAGGTTGGTGTTGCTGATCTCATTGAGTTGTCCCAACACCAACAGTATTTCGATAGGGACCTAATCATGGGGGCCTTACACTTTTGGAGTCATGGATGCAATTCTTTCCTCTTTCCCCATGGTTCGATGTCGATGACTTTGCGGGATGTGGAGGAGATTACTGGCCTCCCATTACGGGGAGAGGAGGCAGCTTTTGCTGTTTTCCCAGAGGAAGACAGCTCTTTAGAGGATGCATTAGTTTCTTTGCCCGCCGCTTCTTCCTACAATGGGGTGAGTGTCTCTTAACTTGACTACCACCTACTTCCCCTGTATTTTTCAGCATTTCTAACGACATCGTTTCCCTCTCTTGTAAGTGGTGAGGCAAGCCAAAGACTTGGACCTGCCAAGTCAAAACTTGGCTCTGATGTGGTATTTGGTCGTCAAGTACATTACTTGCTCCCCAGTCGGAAGACTTACAAAGGAGACCAAGAACTTGGACCTCGTGCTTCACCAGGGTCAACAGGTCTCCCTAGCAAGTATTTTCTTTGGCCACTGTTATCGGCCACTATATGTGGATGTTACCTTGGAGACATTCAAGGAGCTACCTTCGTCTGCTTGGCTTCTCCAACTGTGGCTCCTTCTGTACTTCCCAGCTCTGCGCTCTTCAGATGCTATTTGGAGGAACGAAGTTGCCCCTGGGATTGTAGCTTCTTGCTGCCCCTGCTCCTTACCTCAGGAAGAGGTGGTGAGGTATTTTTTGAACTTGAGGGGGCAAGGTGCCCCTCCTATGTTTCTTTTTGACCGCAGCGAGGAATGGGACATCCTCCCAGTGCATTTACAGTGGTATGTGTCCGGCCTACCTGAGGAACATGAAAAAGATTGGAGGCTGGTTTGCGAGGCTCGGCATCTTTTGAGTAGGACCTCTGCTATGCTGAAAGTAGGTGGTAAGCAGATGGGAGTCTGTTGTGAAATTTATATGCTGCAACTATGGCGCCGTCAGTTTGGTTTAACGCTGAGCTGTCTGGACGCTATCCAGTGTCTCTTTAAACCGGATGGTAGTAGGGTCTCTTTATTAGAGGCTGAAATTAAAGAATTCATCGAGAGGCAACAGGAGAAGCTGTCGGACACTGGAATCAGGTCAATCATCTGTGTTAAGGGGGATCCGGTCTTGATGGCCAATTCCTTTGATTCCCAGTGGCGGCATGTTTCTCAGACCTTCATTCTTTCCCCGCCTATTCAAAGTATGTTTGGTAACTTCTGACCTTCCTTATTACTGAGAACTTTATGCCGGTATTTAACTTTCTTCTTTCCTTTCAAGCGTTCTCTCTCCCTCGGCCTCTAGAGGAAAATTGTCTCCTGCCTCTGCCAAAAGCAAAGTTCGCAAGGCTGATCAAGGTAATCGCCATTTTTCTTCATCTCTTCCTTTCTCTATTCCCTTCTAATTTCATCCTTGGTTTGCAGTTCTCTCAGGTGGGAAAACACCTAAACAGCCCAAAGTCTCCCCCAGTGTCAAAGCTAAAATGACAATGGACAAGAAGAAAACTGCTTCTACTGGTTCCCGCATATCTGGAAGGTTGGCTAGTTAGCCAACATTTAGGGCGGTCATTGATACCCTGGAGGTCACTAGTGATGAAGATTTAGTGGGGGCAGGTGAGGAGGAGGAAGTCCTGAGCTTCCCTGAGGTCACCCAGGGTTTGGGAGTTGCTGGTGACCAACAGGACACTGAACCTGTGATCACCAAGGACATCATGGGCACCAGAACTACTGGTGACTGAGCTTCTTCTCCCACGACGGTATGGACTTTGCCTTACCAACCACCTTCTCCTTTTATACTGGTACATCCTTGCTGACTTGTCTTTATTCTCAGCAGGCTCTAGCCTCCATAGTGCCGCATTAGAAGAAGAGCTCTCTTGGGAGGACCCTTTGGTTGCGATGGACTTAAGTGTCTTCGATCCTCCTTTTGCTGTCCCCATTGTGGTATCTCCAAAGGAAGCAGCTACGACTAAGGAAAAGGTGAAGGCTTTCTTCTCTTCTGATATTGACTCATTGGATGAAGCCACTATACAGGAATCACTTCAAGCTATGGAGGTTCTGCTGTCCTTGGATCTCTTGGCCACCGAAAAGGTGGTGCTGAACTCTTTGAAAGGCAGGATTGGCAGTTTGAGGGCCCAATTTTCAGCTTGTTCCATCCAGAGGGATGACGCAAATCGTCAAATGAGTCACTTTCATGCTCTGAACACTTCCTATAGCCTTCAGAAGAAAGCAATGGAGACCTTTTTTGAGGACATCAAGCAATCTAAGCTGGCACCCGACAACCACATCGTTTAAGTAAAAGCTTGGGAGGAGGAGATTGCAGAACTTCAAGGAAAGGTTGCTGCTGCTCAGCAAGAAATGTTTGGGCATTAGGTCTCCTTGGTAGGTAAGAAGGAAGCCTTAAGGGTGCAAAAATAGGAAGCCACTGAAAGTGGTGAGGAGCTGAAAAAGCTCTATCCTTCCATTGTAGCTTGTTCTTCTAATTTGAGGGGACCTGAATGTACAATTTATGGCTGCCTAATTTAGTGGGATAAGATCCGCCATACCCAATATTTGTTTCTGTAAAACATTTGTAGATTGCTTGTGTAGCCTACTTTATAATTGGCTTATTTTTGGAAGGACTTTTTACATTTAGCCTCGTACTGTTTGAACTTGAATTTGCTATGATTGAATGATGAGCCAAACTTTTATTCCATTTATTTACGCTAATGCAATTACTTTTACACAAATTTGGGCAGCCTACTTCACAAAATTCTATTAGTGGCAACCCATTGATGCGAGTATTTAAATCCTACTCTTTTTGAATATTTTCCCACATAGGGGGATAATATCTCTTCAAGTATTTGCCGTTGATATATTTGCTGTGAGTTTCTCCGGAAAGACTTGATAACCAGTAGGCGTTCCCAGGTAACACCTGAATGGTCCTTCCCAGTTCGCTGACCATTTCCCGTACACCTTGTCTTTACTCCCGATGGGTAGTACCACCTTCCAGACTAGATCGCCTTCATCAAAATTCTTTCTTACTTTCTTGTTGTACGCTCTAGCCACCTTCTTCTTCTGTAGACCCATCTTATTAAGGGCATCCATTCTCACATGGTCCAACTCTTATAGTTCCATCATCATGGCTTGTGAGTAGTCCTCTGGCGTAAGTTGTTCTGCCATGCAACTTTTAGTGAGGGCACCACTAACTCCATAGGTAGTATAGTGTCATGTCCAAAGGTCAACAAAAATGGGCTCACCCAAGTTGCGCTTCATTTCGATGTTCTGTATGTCCACAGAGTCTCAGAGAGAAGGTTGTGCCAGTCCTTAGGATTATCCTCCATCATCTTTTGTAAAATGTTGATTATAACTTTGTTCGAAGCCTCGGCTTGTCCATTTGCCTGAGGATAATAAGGACTAGACCTCAGTAATTTAATATCATAAACTGGCGCGAATTCTCCGATCAATTCTCCAGTGAACGTTATCCCTTGGTCAGTGGTTATTGACTCGGGAATCCCAAACCTATGGATCAAATTTTCCTTGATAAACTGAATGACATCTTTCTACTCGACCTTCTTCATTGGTAGAGCCTCTACCCATTTGGTGAAAAAATTAGTAGCCACAATGATAAAAGAATGGCCTTTAGATGAAGTTGGGTAAATTTTCCCAATCAGGTCAATGGCCTACCCGCGAAAAGGCCACAGCTTGATTATACCTATCAATTCTATGGCTGGTAGTCTCTGAATTTTACCATATCTCTGAAACTACTTACAGCCCTTATCGTGCCTAAAGCAGTCATCAAATATGCGAGGCTAGTAGTAACCGTGCCTACGAATCAACCAACGCATTTTCTCTTCAGATTGATGAGTGCCGCACACACCTTCATGCACTTGTTTCAGGACTTCCATTGACTCCACGAGGCCTAAATATCTAAGGAGGAGGCCATCGGCACTTTTCCGATATAGAGTGCTTTCCACTAGAAGATAATTCAGCGCATGCATCTTGATTCTATAGGGTGTCCTTCCTTTTGGGTTTTCCAAGTATTCTTTGATAGAGCTTACCCAATCACTAGAACACTCTACCTTGGTGTTAAACATATCCACTGGCATCCCTCGCCCTTCGATGGAAGGATGATTTTTCTTTTGGATAAGGACGAACTTATGCATCAGCTCATCAGACATTTTCACTCCAGAGGCCACCCTAGCCATTGAATCCACCTCCCAATTGTCTTCTCGCAGAACGTAGAATAAATCCACGCACTCAAAATCGTCTAACAACTGAATCGCAGCAGTAAAGTACGATTCCAAAGAGAAACTGCTACACGTATATTCACCATTTAGTTGTCTTATGACCAGTTACGAATCCCCATAGATGCCTAAGTATTTGGCCCCGAATTCTTTGGGGATCTCCAAACCACTTATTAGAGCTTCATACTCAATTTGATTGTTAGTGCATGGAAAGTTAAGATCAAAAGAGAGTGTACTTTTGATACCTGTTAGGGATATGATAATGACCCCTACCCCAGTAGCGTCAGTTGTACTAGATCCATCGAACTTTATAATTCATGGGACTCTTTCTAAATAGAACACATTCAGGTCCAGTTCTTCAACGCCAGGTACCTCTACGCTCGGATGGTCAGCCAGAAAATTTATGATGGCTTGCCCTTTCATAGACTTCTAAGGTAGGAACTTGAGAGAAAACTTGGCTAAGGCAATGGCCCATTTTCATATTCTACCAGTGATAATCGGCCTTTTTAATATGTACTTGATCACGTCAGTGTTGGACACCACAAACACCAAATTTCCCATAATATAATGCCTTAAATTCGTACACGCAAAATATAAAGCCAGATATACTTTCTCAATCGGAGAGTATCTAATTTCAATGTCTTTGAGGGTCCTACTTAAATAATAAATAGCTTGCTCGTTACCTTTAATGTTGTTCTGAGCTAAAACGCATCCGATTGAGGTTTTTGATGCTGCTAAGTATGAACAGAGGGGATGCTCTTTCCTTGGCAGCTTGAGCACTGGTGGTGAAGATAAATATTCCTTTATCTTATCAAATGCTTGCTAGTGTCTGTCTTCCTATAGAAATTCTTCTTCTTTCTTTAGTTTGAGCAGTTCCGAGAAGACGTTTGTCTTGCCTGCCAAGTTGGAGATAAACCTCCTTAGGTAATAAATCTGACCCAGGAACCTTTGTAATTCCTTTTGGTTTTTAGGAGGCTCTGCTTGTGCAATCACTTTAGCCTTATTTTCATCGACCTCCACGCCCCTTTAAGGGACCAAGAACTCGAGAAAGTTTCCAGCTCTGACTCCGAAGGCACACTTTAGCGGATTAAGCTTGAGTTGGTGTCTTCTTAGTCTCTCAAATCCCTTCTAGAGATGCTCTACATGGTCACCTTGTTTTTTGGATTTGATAACCATATCATCGATGTAGACCTCGACAATCTTTTCAATAATATCATGGAAGATGAGGTTCATGGCTCTTTGATAAGTCGCTCCTGCATTCTTCAACCCAAAAGGCATTATAACCCATTCGAATGTACCAATTGCCCCTGAAATCGGAACGCTGTCTTATGAATGTCATCCTCGGCAATTTTGATCTGATTGTAGCCAGTAAAACAATCCCAGAATGTTAATATTTCATGGTTAGCCGTGGCATCAATAAACATGTCACTGACTGGCATTACATACACATCCTTCGGTGCGGCAGCATTTAAGTCCTGAAAATCTACACACTCTATAATCTTCCTGTTCTTCTTGACTACAGGGACTATATTTTCCAGCCACTCAATGTACTTAGCTAGTCTAATAATGCCTACTTTAAGAACTTTTTCTATTTCTTCTTTCACCTTCATCTCGACTTCCTTGGACATCCTCCTGGGTGGTTGTTGAAAGGGACGAAATTCAGGCTTGATGGGCAGTCGGTGTTCTACCAAACTCTGAATTAGCCCTAGCATATCCTTATAATCCCACACAAAATAGTCTTCGTGCTCATGAAGCAGCTTTATTATCTCCTTACGTAATCCTTTACCAACAAGGCCGCTGATATATGTCACTTTAAGATCCTCGGCAGAACTCAAGTTGACTTCTTCCAGAGGATCCTTCACTTGGAGTCTCTCATCTTCCATTTTAGTTGGTGCGACTAGTAGATCCTCAAGATTTATTTCATCTCTTACTATTTCTGGGATTTCTTCTTCATAAACTAACTCAGTCTTGAACATCTCGATTTCATGGTTGACCACTAGTTATTTCTTAGTCTGTTGCAAAATTGCTTCTTGGGTGACCCTTGCAGCCACTGGCCACCCTTTTTTACTTTCGCTAGCAATCATTGACCTGACTGGCCAATGTCTTCTTCAATCAGCCTCGGTGGCCTGATGCTTCTGTCCTTCTCACTGGCGCCACGTGCTTGGAGTAGCAGATGCTTGTCTTTAGCGAACTTCATCAACGTGGGCCTGCCTTCTTTGACTGATCTTTCAAAGGTAATTGGTATGATATCTCTGTGGTAATAGTAGGCGTCCACTAAATTGACTTCCGTGTTAAAAGGGTTATTGTCTGCCTTAACCATTTTCACGTTGTCGCCATGTCAGAACAATAAGAACTGGTGAAGAGAGGACGGTACACACATATTTGTGTGAATCCAGTCCCTGCCCAGTAGCAACTTGTAACTCGCGTTAGTGTTGATTACGAAGATAGCAGACACACACGTCTTACTCCCCACTGTTATTTGTAGAGGAACTACTCCCAAAGTCCTTGTTACGTCCCCAATCACTGCAGTCACCACTAGGTCTGTAGCAATGATGTCCTCTTCTCTTTTCCCAAGTCCTAATAGCACTTTCAAGGGAATCACGTTTACAGCTGCTCCATTGTCTACCAAAACTCTTAGTGGCTTTCCATTGACACAAGCCCGTATGTACAGTGGCTTAGTGTGATTCACTATTAACGGCTTGTCGAACGTCAGAGCTTTACTCTCTTCGGTGTCCTGTGTCTTCTCTGAGGATTTCTCCACTGGACTTTATTCTTCTTCTACAGCCACAACTTTTCCTTCATCTCTCGGCCTGTCTTTTGCCTCGTCATCAGGAGCAACACAGCGAAAAAAAGCTGGTAATAACACCGAAGCGGCTCCCAGGTAATAAACAGGGACATCACCAACGTTGAAGTAACCTTCGTCCTGGTCCTCAATACTACCATCCTCTGTAGCCTTCCTTCTGAATTTGTTCCTCTGAATTTCTCCTGCATAACGCTCCATCATCTGCTGGGTCATGCTGGACACCTTCTCCCCTTTATCAAACGTCTCTTGTTTTTTCACTAAGTGAGCCATAGTCTAAACCTGAAGCTCCGCCTCTAGTTCTTCTTTTTCCCGTAATAGTCTCTCAGCCAACCTCTTACATTGCCACCTTCTTTTCCTCGTTTTTAGGTTTTTCTGAGTAGCAGTCAATATTTTCTTCTTATCTCTTCTTTTGCTTTCCACTCGAATCCACTCTCCATCTTTCTTGGGCTTCGGTGGCTTGATAAATTTCGGGTGACCGCCAGTGTCAATGGCCACCTGGTCATCGGCTTCCTTTTTATCTCTAGTGACCAGACTACCGATCCTTTCCAGTGCACTGATTCTCCCTTGCCTTTCAGAAGCAATGGTGAGGTCGTTGATCCTTTTCCACATGTTCCACCTTTTCGGCCCCCACTCTTGATTCGTATGCTCCTGCCTCCTCTTTTGGTTGAGCCAATCCCTCCTGTCAACACTTGCTACGTTCACTGACCCCACTGGGAATGGATTCTTGTCAATGAGCATTGCTTCTTCTGGGAACTTGAGAATTTTTCTATTGATGCGATCCTGAATCATGTTCCTGAAGGCCCAGCGCATGTTGGTAGAATGAGTCCATGAGTTATGGTATTTGCAATAGTCTTTAGCCTTCATCTCCTCCTTGGTAGGTAAAACATGATCTTCCGGCAAAGAGATAAAGTTGACTTTCATGAGATAATCGAAAATTTTAGATGTCTTAATGACATCGAAAGTGAACCTGTTCCCCCTCTTGTCGCTATTTTGTTGGACTCCAGGAGGCATCTTAGACAGGTGTGGGCATACTATGCTTCCAGTATCGGATATGGCAGTTATAACAACTTCCACTTCAGCTTTATGGACTTCCTTAAAGTAAGTCCCCACAACCTACTTTTTCAGCTTACTGTCTTCTTTGAGCAGCTCTTCGTATTTTGTCACCTTCATAGCCAACTCGAAAAAATCTCTAAAATCCATGCCTTGAAACTTTTTCCTTAGCTCCAGGTCCAAACCCTTTTGTGCCATCCTCATAAACTCGGTCTCCGAAATATTGATCCTGCACTTGTTTCTCATCCTTTTGAACCTGGCAATGAAGTCATCTGCCCTCTCCCTGGCACGCTGAGTGAGTCTAGACAAATCTGCGATACTGACTTCGGGCTCACTTCTGTAAAACTGAGCATGTCATATCTACCCAACCAAACACGGAGTCTCTTGGCAGTGACACGTACTAAGAGAAAGCAGCTCCAGTTAACGAATTTGGGAACAATTTCAACAGTAGGTATCGGTAGTTGTCATAACTAGAAAATTCCGAGCATTGAGTGGTGAACCTTGCTATGTGTTCAATGGAATACTACCCATCTTCTCCAGAAAACAACGTGAAGTTTGAGATTTTTACACCTCTGGGAAAGGCTGCTCTGTCTATGAATTCAGGATAGGGTTTCCTAAACTCGGGTCGTACAATCTGATTGAACCTAGGGCCATACAATTCTTGGGCGATTTCACGGAGTGCATCCCTGGTAGCATGATCAATCGCCTGAGTGTTCTGTTCGTGCATTGCTTGGCCCATGGTCACCGGCTGCTAAACAGCCTGGTGACTTGTACTCCTTGGGAGTGCTTGCATCTGGTTGGTCACCAGACTCCTATTGCGCTTTGAGCTCATTCCTTCTTCGTAGAGGTAAGGTTGAGTCGCTGGTCCAGTATGGCTATGAAACTGAATAGGGGTCTTTGGTTGATGGACACCGGAGGCATAGCAGCACTCAGTGTCTCATCCCTTCTATGCGGTGGCTGGTAAGTGGTCACCAGCTGTTTCTCCTTGTTGGGGTTATCAATCCTGGTGGATTACCCCCTGAGCACCTTCACGGAAGAAGTTTCTCCCAACTTGGCTGCCTTGGCTGCCTTGGCTGACGACCTTTCACATCCAGTTGAAGTGACCGTGAGTGTCACTAGCTGATTTTTCGCGGTGACTGGTAACTTACTGGCCTGCGACTCAGCTTGGCGCAACGTCTTGCTTGATTCTTCTCTACCTATGCCCCTGTCTTGTCTTGGCATGGCAGATCCGCTGACTGCGGCTAAAAGCTCCTTTTGGTTACTCCCTATAGTGTTCAAGAGAGTGTCCATCTTAGTCGTCGATTTCTCTATGGCCTCCAGAACTTTTATCAAAAGGGTCTCAATGTTGCTTGCTTAACTTAACTCAACGGGTTGAGGTTGGTCTTCCTGCGTTGCTATTGCAACGTTTTGCATATCATCATCTCCGCTGAGGGAAACGTCAGTACTCTTACTAGATCTTATTCTCGTCATTGCATGGGTCCCACTGGGCATGCCAAAAATATGTTTGGCCTTTATTTTGATTAAAGGACAACACGTAGCCCTTTGTTTTAGTTTGCGAGCATGCCAGGAATTTGAAGTATTTCCAAACTAA
The DNA here is from genome assembly GCA_027123815.1 of Erythroxylum minutifolium. Taxonomy (NCBI): domain Eukaryota; kingdom Viridiplantae; phylum Streptophyta; class Magnoliopsida; order Malpighiales; family Erythroxylaceae; genus Erythroxylum; species Erythroxylum minutifolium. The sequence continues at coordinate 10,520 of JAOTJB010023769.1, forward strand.
AGAAATAAGGAAAAAGATTACGCCTCGTAATCTGACTGAAATCAAAACGACTGTGTATTGCTAGAAAAGGGACAAAAATCTAACAGAAAAAACTTTACTTTATTGATAAACAAATTGGCAAAGCACAATGAATAAGAAATTGAAAATTTGCTGAGAACAATTGAAAAGGTAAGACTAATGCTAAGGAAAAAATAAAAGAATGCTGAGAA
>JAOTJB010023790.1:0-10724 GCA_027123815.1 Erythroxylum minutifolium
ATTCATTTTGTGCACTACGTTTATTTCCTATAATATGGTTAACATGAAACAGAGATGCAGTAAAATCAACATCAAGATTGAAACGATATAAACAATCAATTAAAGTACTGGAACCATAATAGTACTTGTGTTTATATAATGAAAAAACATTGTTTTCAATCTTAAATTGAAATCCAACAACATCCAACTTCCAACAGAAACTATATTTCTAGCACATTCAGGAACATAAAGACACTTTTCTAGATCCAGGTAACACCCAGTTTCCAAGATCAATCTGTATGTCCTACTGCCCTTTATTCATGCCTTCAATCTGTTCCCCATATATAAGAACTTTTCAATTCCTTTTATGGGTTGGATTGAAAGGAATCCCTGCGAACATATGAAATATGAGTAGTTGCACTAGAATCTAACCACTAGGTATTATTAGGCAGTTTAATAAGATTTGATTCAAATCATACTGAGACATAGTATGTACCTTTCTTTTCAAACCAAGCCTTTCTTTTAGGGCAATCCTTTTTGAAGTGACCAGGCTTCTTGCAGAAGTGGAACCTTTTGTCTTTATGGATTCGGCTGTCATTAACTTTACTGAGAGCTTTGTCCTTATCTTTATCTTTCTTTCCTGGTTTGTGCTTGCTGCTACTAGCTCCTGGGTGAAATGTGAGATGAATGGAGTGCTCCTTCATTTTCTTCAATCTCCGTTCCTCCTAAACCAACATGGCCTTAATTTCTTGAAGGTTCTATTTTTCTTTTATGGTGTTATAATTCACCTGGAACTGGCCAAACTCTAGAGGAAGTGAGTTGATAATGAATTGTACTAGAAAGGACTTACTCACATCCATACCCATAGATTTCAACTTTGCAGCTAGGTTTGACATATGGATTATATGGTCATGAATGGGCTGTGACTAGTCAAACTTCTTGGTCGTTAGCTCACTCATTAAAGTCCTTACTATGGACTTGTTAGCTAAATCAGAGTGGGAGTATTCCTTAAGCTTTAACATAAACTCCTTTGCATTATCCGTCTTAGGCATTGATGGCTTCATGTTTTCTGCGATTGTCATTCGCATCACCGTTCACAAGCCTCATAATAAGACTTGTCAGCTGCCAAGCTGGCCTCAATTATAGCTGTAGGCCTTGCGTCTGATACTATGGCTAAGTCCAAATCTATTACACCCAGTTGGAACTGGATTTGTTCGGACCAATCCGCATAGTTCAGATCATTGAACTTGATTAAGCCATTTCCTAAGGCAAACAAATTAATAGATGTTGCAAATACAACATAAAGCCTACGCATTAATGCTTTGAGTATACCTAAATGGATTCAAACTAATATTAAACTGTGATTATGCATTTAAATTCTCCTTTGGGTGATATTTAAATACATAGTTATAACCTATCATGATGCAAATAAATATAGTTCACTATAATAGCCAATCAATCATATTCTAGTCAACATGTATGTTATCTTTGGATATACAATCATATTAACCACATATGTTGATAAAATCCCTTTAATATTATTAATTATAAGCAATGGTCCACCTTTGGGTGACCTCCTAGCGTTATAATTAATATTCTCAATTGTTCAGTTCAACTTTTATGTCATTTTAATAGCATCAGATCAATATGAACAATTGAAACATTCACAATTAAATGTTTAAAATTTTCAAGCTAGGTCATTTTGGTGACTAACAAGCTTTTCATGAAATAAACATTTAATTGGATAATTATTGTATATGACAAAATTTAATTTAAATTGGTTTGGTCACTTTGGTGACTAACAAACTATTTTAAATTACCATTATGTCATGTAACATATTCATCATATAATAGGACAAATTAATTCCAAACATTGCATAATATAAACTATTCAAAGTACCAAATAACACACATAATATGGCACTAAATTTTGAAAATTATATTATGCATAAAAATAAATCAATTATGAATTATATAATCCATTATGTCCCATCCTAAAATTGTTTTACTTAGGGTTAAAGTCCATAATTTAATTACTTAATAATTAAGGTTGCATAATATAACCTTAAGTTAAACTTCATAAACTTAGGCCATAATTCTTTAATAATCCATGCTAATCCTTTAATGGCCTAAAAAGGGGAAAAAATGAGTTTTTTTCTGGCGCGTACAGAGTACAAACACATTATGGGAAACGTCTGGTGCGTGAGCCTAGTTTTGCGCAGCGTCGTCTTCCTTCAGACGTTGTGCTTTTGTTTCTCTGCCTTTTTTGTTTTCGTTTTTTTAACTTCTTTCTTTCATGGAGTATTCTCCTCTCTTGGCTTGAGTCAACAATAACGTCATCCACCATTGTCTTGTTCGGTGGTCATTGCATGACACAAACTCAAGGATTTTCTCACTCTAAACCATCCATATATTTTACGTGTCGGTTAAGCAGTGAGAATGCTTTACATCCGAAAATCACTTTCCATTCCATTCATACCAACACCGAAGGTTTGTTTCATTTTTATTTTTATTATGTTCTCTTATGCATTGTTATATCAACACCTAATCTCTTTGTCTGTGCAGAACCAGAAAACAACAAACACAATGGCATCTTTCAACGTTGAACAACGCAACTAAAATTCATGCAACCCGATTTCCTCATTCCTCAAATGCAACACATAAGTTTGAGTTTTGTTTCTTTGCAAATCATGCCAGTACAGAAAATAGCACGTTATACACGCATACACGAAAACAAAAAATGCAACACAGATAATAGAAACAACGCTTGCTCTGATACCAATTGTAAGACATTTATGGATTGAACAGTAACAAAACAAACCTAAATCCATGTCTTGTGCAATGTTCTTGATAATCTTTTATCCAATCTCTGCCTTCAATCTTTTCTCAGTTCTTTCAATAGTACAGGAACTGCTTTTCTTAATATGTTTTTTAACGTTAACTTTGGAAGGGAGAGGGAAGGGAATTTATAAGGAACCCTTTGAACTCTAATTAACTTTAACAAGCGCAATCACCATTATTTTGGGTCCACTTTTATATTAGAGTCCATGACAGTAATATGGGCCATAATGATTAATTATTAAAATTAATCTTTCTCTAACTGATAATAAAAGAATGATGATACCTTCGTATAGTTACAGCTTTTAACATTCTTTGATATGGACAGACTTATTCTTGTTACCACTAGTGCTTATGAGCTGATTATTTATTACTCCACATGAAATAATAGCATTATTGTATTTGTAAATATATCTTCAATCTTGTAATGTTCACATTTAGATCAAGCTCATTATCCAAAAATAAAGTGTGGAAAGTCCAAATAGTCATTGCCAAATTGTTAGGCACTTTAAAAGTAGGTTACTGTCAGTAATTATAAACATGCTGATGATAAGATGGTTAATTCTCCCCTTTCACTCGGATCAAAAATACAGCAATATAATAAATATAGAAATAACGCAAAATATGGTACTTATAGATAAAAATTGTTTCCAATATGAAGCTATAGATTGTGACGACAAATCAATAGAAATTGGGATCCAATAGAGACAAGGTTAGGAAGAAGAAGAGGGAAAGTAATGTCACATTTACTAAAGGGAAGGGAGTTTTAAGAGAAAAGATTTCAGAATTATACTAATCATGAAAGTATGATTATCCAATGATTATGACAATTGTCAACTAGAGGGAAGATGAGTGATAAAATCTCTAGTGAGAAATTAAACATAATTGAACAATGTGATTAAGAATGGTAGATATAGCTTAACTCGGCCCAGTTCGACTTAAATTCAACCGGGTTTAGTTCAAGTTCATTAAGTTATGGCTTGGATTCAAATTTTATCTTTTTTTTTAAAGTTGAGTTTTAAATTAAACTAGGGTTTGAACTTCTTGATCTAATACGACTTGTATTCTGACTCTCCTCTTCCCACTCCCCTACCCCCTAACTGACCAGTGAAGTAGAAACTAGAACTTTTTGCGTTTCTTAAAGAGAAACTTTCTCTTAGCCTTCTTTATCAACATTACAATTAACAACTGAGATAAACTCAGATAAATTCAAACATAAAACCCAAATAAATCTATGCAAACTCCTCTGCATTCCTTAACTCTTAAACTTAGACAAACCCAAAAAAACCTTTTTTTTTTGCCTTCTTTAACTCACAAATCCAAAGAAATGTCACAAACCTAGATAAACCCTCCGCCTTTCTTGACTAATAAACTCACATAAATCCAGACAGACCTTGTCAATAATCTTCTTGACTTTTAATCTTTACTGACTATTAATATTAGTTGATGTGTAATTCTTTGTCATTTTTTCCATTATTTTGTTACAACACTCAACTTTATCTTAAATCTAATTCATAAATAATTCATTTTAAAAGAACTTTAAAATGAATTAAACAAGAAATAAAATATGGAATGTTAGGATTATTGTAACGAAAAGCAACAAAAAATCTTGTTTAAACAATAGGAAAAGTAAAGTTAACTTAGATATTCAATCAGGCTTTGAGTAGATCAAATTCTAATCGAACTCAAAATCATACTGCTATTTTAAAATTTGATCAAGATGAAAATTTACCTGATAAGGTCAGTCTAAGATGAAAATTTACATGATCCAAATATGACTTGTCCTATTGCTATTACAAAATATGATAAAGCAATTACAAATATCATGTAGGTTAGTTTTTTGAACATACATCTAAATTGAGTAACTTAGAGCTGATTGTTTTACCATATTAATTCACAAACAACGAATTATATGTTTATTTTAATATACAAATATCTCTTGATTCTTTTTCTTGAAATTAAAATATTATATTTCTAAAGAGGTGAGAATCTTACCAAATGAACACAAGATTCTAGTTATAACTTGAAATCAAACAAAAATTAATTACTTACATAAGATTGCTATAATTAAAACCAATGCTAGTTGAGTTATTTGTTAAACAAGTATCTTACATATGTTATGCATATGATTTTTTTCTTTTTCTGCCACCTTCGGGTTTGTTACCCTATATTGATCCTTTTACTTAGAGTTCCAATTCACTTCTTCATGCTGCTGAGATCATATGTTTCTGATCATTATCTGATTGCTTTACATATAAACTCGATCCTTCTTCTCCTCTGGTTTCCACTGTTTTCTTCAAATCTTCTTAAACTTGGTTATTCGTTTCTTGTTATACCTTTGATGCATGTTCTTTCTAGTTCACTTCATTAAGTTTGTTTCTTTTAGATTATTTCTAAGCAATTTTGCACGCAGGTTCACTCCTTCTTCCCCACTAGTTTCACTATGTATCTTGGATTCTCATACACCAAGTATTTTTTTCTTTGATGATTCCTTCTTCAATTTTTTCAGTACCTATTTTCTTGTTTGCTTTTATAAATTATTAATTTCCTAAATTGAGTTTAGTTCCCTTTTAGTTGATGTTCCAAGTTGCTTTCTTGAACTGAAGCTCATATGCAGCTTCTTATCTCTTATATTTCTCACCATGCACTGAATCAATGTTCCGAATTCTTGCCTTGTGTTATGAAACCTTCTTTTGTTTTGTCTCCTTCCATATTTCATAAATTATGATATTGATAGTCAATTTGACTATCACATAATCATTGGATTTATAAATCTTTAGCTTCAGTACCCATTCGATAGTTCTTTTCAAGTATTTAACTTTATACTGCAAATTGAGAAATTATATTGGAGTACCCCAAATTTCCTCTGTATAGTCACAAGTGAAGATGTGAAACCTTGTTTCAGCTTCTGTGTGACGAAATATACATAGATTAGTTCCAATCTAATTCTTCCTATCAAATATGGGGAGCCTATATTTGATGACTAACCATATGATGAATGAGTGCTTTGTACTTAAACCAAAGCAATTTGTGCCATCTAACTTCCTGATTTCTTGGTGAGGATAAACTTACATAGGAAGAAGTTGTGAACCTTTTGGATGACTCTTTAGGCAAAATAATCATGTCTTCCTTGTTTTAATTAAGCTAGTAATTGGGGAAGTTGGTAAGTGGACTGCTTATCCTGCATGAAGGATGGAACCAATTATTATTCTATGTCACTAAGCTGACTTTTTCATTGGTTGGTAAAGAATGTTGAATTTAATTGTAGGAAGAGTGAAGATAAAAAGGTCCTAAATCTGTCCAATTCTTAAGCCAAAAACTTTTTTATCCATCACCAATTATGTGCTTCATCTCCATCTATATTGCTTCCCTTAGACTTAACACCAGTTTTATGGCTGAAGAGGAGTTGGATAATAGTGTCATTGTTTGAAAGTTGGATTCTCTTACACATTCCTTATTCATCCACTTATCCCAAAGGCCTTGTTTGGTTGACATGAATTCTTCCTTGGGAAAGTAATATTTTTCCTAAAATTTATATTATCAAGTGTGGTTCATTTTTTTGAGTAGTTAGAAAAGTAAAAACTTTCCCAATCTAAGGAAAGGAGTAACACTTTACTTGGATTATAAATTCCTTCACCCCCTTGGTATTTAGACTACTTTCCTTAGGGATTTAATCTAAAAACTATGCTAATCAATTCAACCATTCATTCCCTTTCAACTCTATAACAACTCATTTTTTTATTTTCATTTTAAGATTGTCTAGTTAAAATAATGGACTATTTGTTTTTTTTCAATGTTAGAAAAATTTTGATATTTACTTTGAATTTTAAGATTTATCTTTGTACTGGTTAAGGTTTTTTTTAGCATTTTCAATACTATATTTATGATATAATAGTATTATATAATTAGAATATCAGAAATGAAAAAAATTAACATTTAAGAATATAACTTGTGTTACAAATTAACATTATTTAACGATTTCAATTTTTATTCGGTTTGTAGGGATATAATTGGAAACACAAGTCAAAATTAAATTACATTATGTGAAATACTGTTGCATAACAAACACTATAATAAGAAGCCACCCAACTTTCCTATTAGAATTCTTTAAGTATCTAAACATTTGAATATCTTTACTTTCCATAAATTTATTTTCCGAAGAATCAGATTTCAAATTCACTTTACTTTTCTGCCAACCAAACGGGGCCAAAGGGTTTCTTTTTCATTATAAAGCCAACAAATTATTTTGGCCATAAGTACTTTTTTATCACCCTTAATAGCCCGCCCTACTCTTTAAGAGGGTAAAAATCTTTCCATTTAATCTTAGAACTTATTTTGTTAGAGCCTATTCCATTTTATAAATAATTCCTAAAAATTATTTCTATATCTTTGAAGATTTTGACTGACATTACTATATAAATACCATTGAGGATTGAGTTTATCAATTAAATCCTTTTAGCATAACAGAGTTTCTTGGACATGTAGCAACAAGTTCTATTCATAATGGTATTATATAGAGGGTTGCAGTCTTTGTAAGTAAGTTTGGAAGCTAAAATTGGTAACCATAAGTATTTAAGAGGAGCTATAAACAATTATAGTCTTGATATTTGTGTCAAGTTCTATTTCATATGATTTGAAATTTTGAAGATAATGATCTAGCTATTTTCTCTATTTATTACCAATCCAGACATCCCTATAAATTCTTTAGACATTATAACAATAATTGAGTTGACTAAGAATCATCACCATATAAGAGCAACATGTCATTAGCATATGAAAAATTGAAAAGTTTAGCTTTTCTACATTTGTAATGATATCTTAAATGTTTTCCTTGTGCTATTTTATGATATATCATTCTTATGAAAACCTTTATCACTAATGCAAACATATAAAGAGATAGATGATCTCTTTGCCTAACTCCTTTTACTCCCTTAAACATCTTTGTTGTTTCTCCATTTACCAATACATTAAAAGGAGTTGATATGCATTGATAGATCTAATTTATAAATTTAGAAATGAATCCAAAAAGATGTAGATTGTGATATAGAAATGTCCAGTTGAGTGAATCTAAGGCTTTTGTAATGTCAATCTTCATGGAACAACTCTTTATGGATTTGTTATAATGATAATCCTTGAAGATATCTTAAGCTATCAACAAATTGACTACTATACTCCTATCTACAATGAAAATAGTTTGAGAAACACTGATTAGAGATTTCATTAGTGGCTTTAGTCTTAAGGTAAATATTTTAGAGATGATTTTATAGAGAATGTTATAATAGGATATTGGTTTAAAATCTTGGAAGGAGGAAGGGTTCAAAACTTTGGGGATTAGTTAGAGGAAAGTCTTGATTAGTTCCTTTAGTAGAGAGCCTGACTAGAAAAATTCTTTGACCAAATTGCAGATATAAGGTTCAAGCAAATTTTAGGAATTTTGAAAGATAAAACATTGAAGCCATTTTGCCTTGGGGATTTGTTGGGATTGAAGTTGAATAGAGCATTATTAATTTTAGAGTCGATGATGGGAGCAAGAAGATATTTTAATTGTGTTTGGTTTAAGGGGGAGAAATTAATTTTAAGAGTTAGAGACATAAAGAGATCCAGATGAATCTAATTTTCCAGAGGTTTGGTTTATGTTCCTTTTACTTTGAATGAATCTATAAAATTAATCTAAATTTGAATCTCCTTCCCTTAACCAATTTGTCTTAGATGTTTGTCTTAAGAGTGAGTTGTAAGCTTCTAAGGAGACTACGTATGAAGATAGTTTAGATTTTTCTTTATTTTTTAATTCTTGATTAATGGGATCTTCATATAACTTGGTTTGCATTTCATACAATTCCCTTTTAGATTGATCCATTTCCTTGATTAGATCCATCTTAAAATTTTATTTTTGAAACCTCTTTAAACCTTCCTTGATGAATTTTAATATGGTAATCAGTTTGAATGATTAAAATCCATCCATTGATCTATTTATGCCTTGAGTGATAATATTTTCATATCCTTCAAGCTCAGTTAGAAATTTAATTAAAGAACCTAAAATGGGTTATTAACTTCCTATTATACTGCTCCATATCAATTTCTAAAGGGGAATGGTATGAGAAACCAGGATTGTTAGACTAGGCAACAGAGTTTTGGAATTTTGTCATCCAATTTGAATTCACCAATCCTTTATCCATTTTCTTTATTATGAAGTGGAGGCCCTTTTGCTTGTTAGTCTAAGTGAAGATGTTACCTTTAAATGGGACATCAACCAATCCTAAATTGCTTAAGCATTTTCTGAAATCTGCATCCATTTTCCTTATATTGTTCTTTGTTTCTTTAGATTCAGATGGATAAAGTATATAGTCGAAATCTCCTAAACAACCCATGGACTAGTGATGTCTTTAGCTAATTCGTTAATATCCCTCCATGGATTATTTCTTTGAAAAGAATAATTTGCAACATAAACAAAAGTAATTTGCAACTTTTCCTAGAATAACATTGAATTAATCTCCACATGCAAATGTTGATCTAATTGATTAGAACTTAACACTTGAATAAGCTTTGGTTTGTATACCAAAATTATTCTTCCTAGCCTATGAGAGGTATGATTGGAAAGCTTTCTCCATTTCTCTCCTAGGAACCACAACCCTTTGTTCAAAATTGGTTCCTCGTTTTTAATTTCGATCAAGCCAATTATGCAAGGTTTTTTTTCTCTTTAATGCAATATATCATTACTTGATGTTTTGTTTGGGGCAGTTTAAGCCCTTATAATCCAAGTTGTAATTATGATGTATAAAGGCTTAATAAGCCCTTTCCTTCTTATTTCCTACTAGATCTCCTTCTTAAATTTTGCATAGGAATGTCTTCCTTATTTCTACTGCCACAATATGTGATAAGGAATTTAAGGTTCAGTGGTGTGAGTGATCATTAATATTGCTTCAATTTTAGTAAGGGAAGTGATTTCCAGAGAAGGTTTTTCAAATTTTGAAATGTCTGGTTTGCTGCTTTTGGTGATGTTTGGTGTTGATTGATTATCTGACTCAGTGATTTATGGTCAACTATAAGTTGCTGGTTATGTATTTGGGTTGAAAGGTGAATCTATAGATTAAGGGATGTCAGGCTCTAGTGAGGGTTTTGTTGTTTTAAGAGGAATAGTTTTTGGTTTCCAAACTTCTTACAAAGCTGGTTGGTCAAGTTTCTAAGGGTAAGTGACATAAATTTATAATGTTTTGATTTCTCATTCGTCTTACAATCTTTGAATAGATATAGTATTAGGAAGTTTTGTATTTCTATCTACTTCTATAAAAATTTTGCAAATATTACCCTCTTCATTGCTATTGCTGCTTGTTCATCCAACCTTAAAGGCTTCCCAATTGTACTTACTAGGTAGCTCATACCTATAATTATCTAATAATCTAATGGAATATTATGAAAACATATCTACAGAGGTATTGTAATTTGAGAATTTATGTCAAGATTAGTACTTGGATTCTATTTCCTTTTTAAAAAAGGCTTCCCTCTCTAATGCTATGGTCTGGCTTCCATAACCATAGCCATTTTAACAACATCTCTAAATCTAAATAGGAAATAATCTTCTTCAGTTATGAAAACTTGTTCTAATCCATAGTTATTCCAAAGTGCTTCAGCCCATTTTTAATAGAGGGGAATGAAGGTCTTTAAGAAAAAAACCCCACCAATGTTATCTATCATTCAGCTATTTTAGTTTGCAAGATGTGAACAAGAGGAGACGCTATTGACGAATCTTTTACTTCAAGAATTAGTTTCAATTTCATATAAGAAATGGAGAGGAATGTGCATGGATTTAATTTGAGGGCTTCCACATAGAAAAAGTGTAACACCCCATTCCCGCAAAACCCGAACCCGATATCGACAGTGATACCCGGATCCGTGCCCCGCGAGGGTGG
>JAOTJB010023831.1:0-10723 GCA_027123815.1 Erythroxylum minutifolium
GAGTCTCCTCATAAGTCAGATCATCTCTCAACTGAACCTCAGTGGTCTGAATGATGTGGGAGGGATCTGATCTATACCTACTCAACATGGACATATGAAAGACATCATGTATCTATGACAATTCTAGTGGCAGCGCCAATCTATACGCTAGTGGTCCAATCCTCTCAACAATCTCGTAAGGTCTAATGTATCTTAGGCTTAATTTGCCCTTCTTGCTAACCCCCATGATTCCTTTCTAAGGAGCACCAACTTCATACTCCATTTCCTTTCAGTGTGCATTAATATAACTCTTCATTCTATCTTGAGCTGCTTTGAGCCTTTGCATAATTAGATTGACCTTGTTAACTGTCATCTAGAGTAACTCTGGTCCTATTAATTTCCTTTCTCCTTGTTCATCCCAGCATATAGGAGTTCTACATCTTCTTCCATATAGTGCTTCATAAGGAGCCATTTTAATGCTCGAGTGGTATGAATTATTGTAAGCAAATTTGACTAATGGCAAATGCTCGCCCCAAGTACTTTTGAAATCCATAACACATGCCCTAAACATCCCTTCAAGGGTTCGAATGGTCCTCTTAGATTGACCATCTATTTGAGGACGGAAAGCAGTGCTAAAAGTTAATTTGGTCCCCAGAGCTTCTTGCATGCTTTCCCAAAATCTCGAAGTAAACTGAGAACCTCTGTCAGAAACTATGGAGTCTGGAATCCCATGTAGTCTCACTATCTGATCAATTTACTTCTTTGACAGCACATGCAGAGAATCAGTCTGTTTAATTGCTAGAAAATGGGCTGACTTCATCAAATAGTCAACAATAACCCATATGGCATCATGCTTCTTACTAGTCTTGGGCAATCCCATCAGAAAATCTATAGTTATACTTTGCCACTTCCACTCATGAATGGAAAATGGCCTTAACTTCCCTGAAGGTGCCTAATGTTTAGCCTTGACTTGCTGACACACTAGACACTTGTTTGCATATTATGTTACATCCTTCTTCATGCCTCTCCATCAAAAATGCTATTTCAAATCTCTATACATCCTGGTGCTACGTGGGTGTATGGTATAAGACGAATTATGTGCCTCATTGAATATCTCATCCTTTACCTCCTTGACATTCAGAATATAAAGTCTATTTCCTACAACCATAAGTCTATCATCCCTTACTTCCACTTCAGATTGCTTGCCATTCTTAATTTCTTTTTGGAGCTTGTTCAATTCTACATTTGCCTTGCATGGATGGGATTCAATCAATAAGTCATCATCCTTAGGCAACTCTAGCCACCTTCTCTGTCTCAAATTCAACTCTTTCTACCTTAATAAATACTTGAGACTTTTATGATCTATAAAAATCCTCATCTAAACTCCATATAGATATTGTCTCCAAATTTTCAAGGCAAAAATTACTGCTACTAATTCTAGATCATAGGTTGGGTACTTCAATTCATAAGGCTTTAGTTACTACGAGGCATAAGCTATTACCTTGTGTCTTTGCATCAATACACAACCTAAACCTTTTCTTGAAGCATCACTATAAACTGTATAGCCCTCATCTCCCAAGGGCAAGCTCAGAATTGGACCATTTGTTAATTTCTGCTTAAGCTCCTCAAAGCTCTTCTGACATTCATCACTCTAGATAAACTTCTAATTTTTCCTTAATAACTTGGTCATTGGAGCAGCTATCTTGGAGAATCCTTCAATAAACCTCTTATAATATCCTTCAAAACCCAAAAAGCTTCTCACTTCTGCTTCTATTTCTAGTGCATGCCATTTCATCACTACTTCAATTTTCCTCAGATCGACATATACCCCATCCTTCGAAATTACTTGTCCAAGGAATACCACCTTATGAAGCCAAAATTTACACTTGCTGAATTTGGCATAAAGCTCCTTCTCTCTTAGTGTTTGCAACATTATCCTGAGATGTTCCTTATGTTCCTTTTCGCTATGGAATAAACTAGAATGTCATCTATAAATACTATGACAAATTGGTCAAGATATTCCTTGAAGACCCTATTCATGAGATTCATAAACACAGCTGGAGGATTGGTCAATTCAAATGGCATGACTAGGAACTCATAATGCCCATAACATGTCCTAAAGGTTATCTTATGTACATTAGATTCCCTGATTCTGAGCTGATGATAGCCTAACCTGAGATCAATTTTAAAGAATACCTTTGCTCTTTGTAGCTAGTCGAATAGATCGTTGATCCGTGGCAGAAGATACTTCTTCATAATAGTCACCTTATGAGCCTCCGATAGTCAATGCACATGTGCCATGTTCCATCCTTCTTTTTAATAAACAGAATTAGCGCTCCTCATGGCAAAAAACTTGGCCTTATATACCCCTTCTCTAATAGTTCTTCCAACTGTTCCTTAAGCTCCTTCAGCTCAGCTGGAGCCATTCTATACGGTGGTATAGAAATGGGTACGGTACCTGGAATCAGATCGATGGCGAATTTGATTTCCCTTACTAGTGGCAAACTAGGTAAATCTTTTGGAATAATGTCTAGAAATTCCCTCACAATTGGAAAATCTTCTAACTTTCCTTCGTTCACCTCGATGTCCACAACATGTGCTAAGAAGGCTTCACATCCTTTTCTCATCATCCAGTCAGCTAGTAAAGCTGAAATAATCTTTGGTGATGGTGTTTCTCTGTCTCCCTTAAAATTCACCTTCTCACCCTTGCCAAGATCAAATTCTACCTCTTTAAGGCTACAGTCTAACTTTGCATGATATTTCTCCAAGGTATCCATTCCAAGTATACCATTTAGGCCTTTTAAATATAAAGGCATTATGTCCACCACCAGTCTAACACCATCAATAAAGAGTTCACAATCTTTATTTTCTTAACTTATTATCACATTCCTCCCTATAGGAGTACTAACAATCAATGGACTATCCAATGGCATCAAATTAACACCAAGTAATGTCATGCTTGCAAAAATAAAACAATATGTGGAGCCATAATCAATTAATAACTATACTTCTAAATTAAATAACTGAGCCATACCTATAGCAACTTCAGATGCAGCTACAGCTTCATCTCTAGTCATGGTAGACACCCTTGCTTGTGCTTGACCCCTTGGCCTTCCTGAAGGAATAACCTTCTTTGTCGCTCCAGAACTTCCCACCTCAGTGGCTAGCCTGGTTCCTACTATTTCAACTCTTTTTAAGGCTTACATCTGTGACTCATCTTGCCTTGGTGCTTAGGGACATTCCCTGACCATGTGTCCCTTCTCTCTGCATCAAAAACATACTCCAAGTAAGTTGAAGCACTCTCCTCTGTGAAACTTCCCACAATGTTCACAATGGGGGTTCATATATCCCCTTCTCCATCCTTCTATTACCTCCTACAGTTGAGGTTTGCACTGAAACTTCCTTTGCTTGTTTATTCTAAGCAAAGCCACTACTTACCACTTTGCTTTGTATGTGGAAAGTCCTCGTAATCCTCTCAAACATAGTAGAACTCATTTCCTTCTTAGACAACTGTTCTAGGTTCTTCCTCTTCTTGTTTACTTCATACTTTATGTTCTCCAGTTTCTCAGCTTAGAGTGTAGCATCTACTAAAAATTAGTAGTCACAAAAGTTATGGATCAATACTTTCTCCTTGATCCCCAAATGAAGTCCTCGCTCAAACTTACAGCACTTATCCTCCTCATTCTCAACAATGTTGGTTGCATACCTTAAAAGCTGGGTGAATTTCAGTTCATATTCACTCACAGTCATATCCCTCTGTGTGAGATTTAGGAATTCTCTGGCTTTCTCTTGGATATAGACTTTCGAGAAGTATTTCTTCCTAAGGGCTTCCAAAAAATTTCTTCATGACAATACCGACGGTATGACTGACTATGGGGCACTAATTCCCACCAATGGAGTACGTCCCTTTGTAGCAAACTCACTGCATAATTCAATTTCTCCTCATCGGAGCATTTCATCTGCAACAAGACTCTCTTTATCATTTTTAACCATTGCTTCAGTCTCTTCAGGATTCATAGTCCCATTAAAGTCTACATCCCCATACTTACAGAGCTTATCATATTGTCCGCTCCTCTCTACTGGAGCTTGCATTGAAACTTGTGGCATTTGGCCCATAGCGTGCGTGAAAGCCTGAGCAAAGGCTTGAAAGAAACGTGGATCCATGGGGTTTACTTGGGATGTAGGAGGAGGATGTGGTGGCACTTCATGTTGCACACTAGGTACCTCAGAATCGTGAGTAGAGTGCATCCCTGCATCTTGTGGGACATGAGATTCATTCTTACTTCCTTGGCGATAGTGAGATCGAGTCATAGCTCCTCGAGTTCTCCTTTGAGGTGGCATACTCACTCTTTCAATTTAAAACCATTTAAAATCTTTAATTCATGTTTCATGTCAGGTTTAAACTCATATGTGTGCATGTAAAACCTTCTTAAACCATGCTTTATGTAAATCAATTTCAAATCATGTGAAACAATACAAAAACAATGCATGTTGTTCTTTTAAATCAATGCATGTTAATTTTATGCTTTAAAACAACCCATATCATGCCTAAAATTCTCCTAAACCTAGACGCTCTGATATTAAAAGATGTTAGACCCCATTTTCGGAGTCTAACTTGTGAATAAAGCATGAGCGCAGCACTCTGTAGGGTTCTTATAAAGGAATCTCATTAGCTATTAACGGTTCATCTTTAGTCTCATAACATCCCAAAATTCCATAATTGAGCACTTGGTACATGACAATCTATTCTTATGTTTATATTCTCAATTGTCACCCTAAACATATCACTCATTTTTTCTCTTATTTCCACATCAAACTAAGTACATTTCAAGCTCCATTCAAGCCTAACTATATCATAGGAAAGCATTGATAAGTCCATAATATATATATATATATATGTACATAATTTGGGACAAAAAGCATAACTTTCACTATAGATGTCAAATCAAGGTCATTCAAGTATGGTTTCGAAGAGGACTTTGAGTTTTACAACTTCCAAGAAGATCACAAAGAAAGATTTTACCGTCTAGAGGGTCAAAAATTTGCACATTTATATAACTATTTTGAGAATGTCCGCTTCGTAGACATATGTCCCTCCAAACGGACATGAATTGAGCTGGAATGCTAGAATTCATGAGAAGTTCTACCTAACGGACATTAAGTCTACCCAACGGACATTTATGGGTCAATTTATAGATTTCTAACTCCTACAAGTTACCTATGACCCCTCTTATGCATATCAATCGTTTTTAACTTATTTTCCTCATCATTTTCCTTCATTATCACTTTCATTTCAGCTCAATATCATTTGCATCCAAATCATAATCTATGTTTGGTCCAAAAACATAACATTCAAACTTATTCACATTCATCATAAATTGTTGATCATAATATGCCAATACATTCTTTAATCATTTCTGCATATGTTCAATCTCCCTTTATCACCTTCATTTCATCTCTAACTTATCACATTAATTTTTCCCATTTCAAAACACCATAGTACTCATTTTCTATTAATTCAAGTAAAGAAAAAGGCTATAATGTGTCTAACATACACGCTGTGCAACATCACTAACTTGTAAAAAGCATATCTCTCAACCCTGATATCTAAAAGTTACAAACTTTATATCATTGGAAAGCCAAGAGGATAAAATACAACTTCCATGAAGACAACGTTATCCAAATCAGCCTAGATTAATACAGTTTTTTCCCTGAAGTCAGAACACAGATTTTACCCCTATAAATGCTTTAAAATGCAATGTGAAAACTTGGAAAGTCATGAGCAAAACATAAATATATTTCATTAACATCAAAAGAAAAGAGTTTTAAAAATCTTTAATGGGCATTTCAAGCCACAAATAAGTCATTGGAACTCATAATACAAAATATAAAATATACATGAAAAAGTAATACTTGAAATGCGGCTAAAGCCTTATGTTTTCATAAACTAACTTAAATACAAAAATATGCAAACTTGGAGTGATGCCTTGACTCTCTATCACTTGATCTCTTACTCTTCACCTGAAGATGGGGAGGAATGGGGGGTGAGCTTAAAAACTTGTGGATAACAAGTTTATAGCGGAGAAACAAGCAAAACTATTGAAAAGATTCATTGCCATAGTAAATTGCAATTGAATCCATAAACACGTATTTCTCAAATTATCAAGCTTGTCAAACAATTAATCAACAACATAAGTCATGTATTTCTCAACTTATCAAACAATCATAAACATATAAGCAATTATAATGGTTTAGGTAGTCTATAAACATGAGGGAGTTCTTGCGAATCTCCAGTAATAACAGAATGGACCACTTTGGGTAGTTTATAAATATGAGAGAGTCCATGAAGGAGCTCCATGCCATTAGCAGGCAAATGGGAGAAGCCTTTAACATGGTCAACGTGTATGTGACATAATAGAATGGACCACCATAAACCCACATAAACATGAATTTCATATCTTGTAACATCTTGCACATTTCAAAATGATGATTTCCATAAACATGATATTTTTAAAATATAATTTCCATCATCATTTCATAAATTTTCATCAAGACTCATGTACCAAACATGTAGCAATTTCTTAAATCATTTAAGAAGTAATAAATGAAACGTTTATAAATCAATTGAAATCATTTAACTCTATTGATTTAGAAAAACACTCATGGCTCATTAACTCAACTATAAACATGTAACCCACCTTAATTCCTTGCTTAAAAACTTACTTAAATATGTCCCTCCTCTTGCCTCTCTTGATTCCCTTTAACAGCAAAAATCCAATTCAATAGGAATATAAATTGAGAACCTGAAAAACATATTCACTAAAAATTGATTCTAGAATACTTAAACCTATGGCTTTCCTAAGCTTCATGAACCAAAACCCTTCCAAAAATTCAAAGGATTAAGAATGGGCTTACCTTGAATCTTCACCAAACAAAGAGATGTTTAGCTCAAATGGAAGCTCTTATTTTCCTCTTTCTTTTTCTCTTCTCGAGTATCCTCAAAATCACTCTTAAAAGCTAAGAAAAGATGAAGCCCTAACTTTCTTCTTCTTTCTTTTCTCTCATGAACGAGTCTCTCTCACTTCTCTTCTCTTTTTTCATGTTTTTCTCTTCTTCTCTCCCTTCATTCACGTTTTTCTCCTTCTAATATACAATACAACATTTTCCGTCTTCCAATTTTACCCTTAAAGAGCGCTAAATGTCCATCCTACCCTTCATTTAATGCTTCACGCCTTTTATTCTTACGTGACATACCACAATTGCCCTTAATACATTCCTATTGCTTTAATTTAACTAACCAGTGTTATAAAATCTTACTAATACTGTAATAAATAATTAAACTCCAATAATAATTCTATCATGATCTCATAATTTATTTAAATCATGCTTAAATAAAAAAAATTTAGGGGCTAATAAAGAAGCAAAGGAGACGAAGGTGATTAAGGAAGAAACAGAGCAACTCACCTTCGTACAGAACAAACTGTTTGATTCTTTAGAAAATTTAGGGAGTTTTTTATTCCCTATTTTATTGAGAGTTTGTTAATGAACATTGATGAAATTAATTGGTTTGCTCAATTTTATCAATATTGTCCTTCTGTTCATTTTGCAATTTGTAGCTTACTTATAGGCTACAAAACCGATGTTGAACGAAAAAGGTAGAAGCAAGCCCCTTGTAATTGATCTCGGATGAGTTTTCAATGAAAGAAGAGCGTCGAGCTACTGATGTTAAAAGAAGCGCTACATAGGAGGCAACCTATGGAATTCTATTTCCTTTTGATTGTTTTGTTTCCCTATTTGTTTATTGCTTTCTTTAGTTATGATAATTTTTGAATTGAGTTTGACTGATGTTTATGTTAATTTTCTTTGAATTTCAACTTGTTTTCTTTTCAAATTTCTTGTTGATGATATTATCTTGAGGTGTTTGTAGGATTTGGGATCGTGGAGAATTCATTTAAGCTTGGAAGAAGGTTTGAAATTGTAAAGATCACTAATTCCCATGTTCGTGGGAATTGAAGTGAATCCCACGAGCGTGGGAAATCTCTTCAGAAAGTTTCTAGAGAAAAAACCAACGTCCATAGGAATTGTGGTGGTTTTGGAGAGGAATCCCACGCTCGTGGGACTTGTGGGAATTCTCACAAGCGTGGGAATCCTATTTAGAGGGAAACTTAAAGTTTCCCTCACCTTTTTTTTCTCTCACCCTATCTTCAAATTTTCAACCCCTCTCTCTTTAACCCATGAAATTCTTTCCTTCCACTCTCTAACACTCTTCAATATTCCTCTGGATTCTTAATATTTTCTTCAAATCTTTCATTATTCTTATAATCATTTCATCTTTTCATGCATTAATCATTCAAAAGCACAAGGAGTTGGGTAAGATTTTGCTCTGTCTCTCTTAAATCTGAATTTCACTCTCTCTCTCATTTTTTGCATATTTTCTTCTTATAATAGCACCACCAAAGAAGATGATGGCAAGGAAATTGGTTGATGAACTTTAACTGCAAGTTTCCAGCGAAGGTAAGCCCAACTTAGCAGCAACCTATCAGGCCCCATTTTCGATTTACTTGAAAGAAGAAAGTATGAGATTTCGCGACTTAAGAATAGAGACATAGTCACTCCTAGGTATTTTGATTTTGAAGTACTAGAGAATATAGGAGTGAGGCTACAACTTGAGCAACTAGCTGCAAACGTAGGGTGGAATAGGTTTGTTCGATGTGATATACCTATTTATGCCACTATAACCTTAGAGTTTTTCACAACAATCCGGTATAACCCCAAAATAGATGTGTTTTGGTTTAGGTTAGCTGGAAATGTTTTAAAACTTAATTATCCTGTCATGCATGAAAATTTCAGTTTATCGAATGTAAAAATTCTAAATGGTCACGTTGATTTTGATGTTGATTACTATTGGAAAACTCTCACAGGTGAAGAACATTTTGACTCATGCAATGCACCGAATTCTTTAACCTGTAGTGCCAAACTTTTCTTGTTGCATAAAATTATATGTCTGACTGTGTTTAATAAAATGGAACGCAACAAATGCTCAGCCAAAGAGATTTTCTTTTTATGGTGCATGGATCGAAAAATTAAAATTAACATACCTTTTAGGATTTTTCGATCACTAGTGAGTGTGGTTAATAAAAAGAGTTCATCTTTTGGGATGTCTCATATTGCTTCTACTTTAGGTGTGTTTTATAATGTTAATATAGAGAATTTGTGAACTACTTCCCATGATATGTTTTACATAGCCTATTTGAGGTGCTCTAAGATTGTGAAGGTCCATTCTATGGAACTCTGCAATCCTTAGATGTGCATTACAGTGAGGAGCAGGAGGGACACTAGTATAGATAGATCTTGACCCTTCACATCCCGCGCAGCTCTCGAGCCCAAGGAGGAAGTAGTAGAAGAAGAACCAAGTGCACTGGTAAAGGTCGATCGATTTCAACAAATCCTCGACCAAATGGCTGAAAACTAACAACAGATGACATCCCAACTTGATGAGCTCAGCACCCAAATGTGGCAGGTTCATAAGGAGCAACGCAACTTAAAGAAAAGGTTCCTCAACTTTTGTCGGTAGATCAACTTTGAAGCTCCTTCGCCTACACCATCGCCACCATCATCTCTATAAGCCACTTCTTACCTTAAACTTTTCATTTGTGTCATTTTCTTTTGTTTGATTTCCTGTCATTTATGTTTGGTTTGATTTTATTTTCTTTTGTGTGGTTTTGTCTTTTGTTTATTTTGTGTCATTATTTTTGTTTGTTTTATTTAAGGTCATTTTCCCTTATTGGTTTTTGTTTTATCACAATGAGGATAATGTGATCTTTAAGTGTGGGGAGGTGTCATTGACTTTCTTAATTGCATTGTTTGCATTTTGTTAATTAGGATGCATGTTTAGGCATATTGTATGTGCTTTGTGTCAGCAATGGTATTTTGTGTTAGCAATGGAACCGTACTTGAATCACTCCGATAAATATTGCCATAAAATTTTGTTATATTAGTTAGAATTAGATTGAATGCATGCCTGAACTAGGATTAGGCTACTTAAGTAGAAAGTGAACTATATAAAGCGAAGAAAATTAGTTGGTTACATAAGCCTATTCATAAATTGACATTTCAACAATGAGATAGTGTAGAGATGCATAATGAGTTTTCGTTTGAGCCAAAGTGAGGATTGAGCCGTATGACTCCATCTATACTCATGCCATTTCTTTGTTGAGTGTTACTTTCTTAGATTACTATCTTCAAAACTTGCTTTGAATCGATTTGAGTCTACTAGATGCATACTTAATAATGATGATTTTGGCCCTTTTTGTGTTAACCCTTGCCTTAAATGACCTATCCATTGATTATCCCTTGCTATGCCCATTGAGCCTTAACCTTTTGTTTCTTGAAAACACCCAAAATTTTAAAATTTTAAACCTCATTATCCTACCGTTTTATAAGCTTAGTAAAGTATTAAGTAATACATTAGTTGGGATTGTGTTAAAAATTTTCCTGAGTTGAGTTACGTATATTTTTTCATCTGGATTATAGTGTATGTAGCTGCTTTTGTATTCATAGTACTTCCATGTATTAAAAAAATGAAAAAAAAGTGTTGAAAAGAAAAGAAAAAGAAAACAAAGGGACAAGAAAGAGGAAGAACAATCGAGGAGCATAAATGACTGCAAAGTACTAAATTAGTTATGCTTGGATGTTTCGAAGTTATGTTTTATTATCCCATTTTATCCATTCTTTTTTACTTTAC
>JAOTJB010023837.1:0-10723 GCA_027123815.1 Erythroxylum minutifolium
CTTGATTATTCAACTGTGAATCCATTAATTTAGATTCTAATAATATACATGTTTCCCATACATCTCTATGTATATGTTTATTACTTACAAAAGAATCTTGGTACCTTATGACTGGACATATAATGCTTACTAAAGCCAACCTCTTTTATTTTATTTATAATAAATATTTCCATTACAAAACTGTAACTGAAGAAGATTAAGGTATATGTAAATACACTTGCTTTCCAAGGCACTATATTTGCATAACTCCAACACAATCAAAATAAAAAATAAATACATAAATATAAATCAACACCAAAATTTGTTAATACAGTTTGACACATTTTGCCTACGTCTATAGGGCTCTCACGTAGCTTAATACTTTCATTAAAGAACAGCAATAGTTTTATACAAGGCCTTATAGAGTCGACTTATTCAACCTTTTCCACTATCCCTCGTCCTTACAGCCTATGAAAGTATTTCACACCTGATAACAGGACCGACTCTTGTTAACCTCAATAAAGGATTTTCTCAATAATATTTTAATGAAAAACAATAAGCAAATAACTGAAGTGATTAAACAATTAAGAATAAAAAATGAACAAACTTGAGATAGAAAGTAAAAACTTCTTGATGTTTTTAGCTTCTCCAAAGAATCATATGAAAATAGTTCACCAAGTATACTTTAGTAGTCAAATAAAAAATAATGAATTAGTAGAACGAATTCATGGCTACACTAGAAAACATCAACTACAGCTAACCAAAGAGAGACATAGCTCCACTTAAGTAAACACAACAATAAGATGAATTAATTATCGACGTGGAATCAATTCAACAACGCACCCATTCAATCAACAACACCAGACACAGAGCTCATAGCTAAAGATTCCTCCACAAACAAAAGAGCACATATATTCGTCCACCACACAACCCACGACAGGGAAAAAGGAAGGAGTTACAACAGAATATCAGTCAACAACCATACTCAAAGAGTTGTCGTGAATCATGCACCAAAATTAACACCCAGCCTTGAACAACACACTAAGATTTTTCACATACAAAATCAATCCACGCCAAAAATCATACCTACTCAAGCTCAAGACAATCAACCATATTAACATCATCTACAAGAGATTTTCTCTAGATGGAGTTCTAACTCAATACGTTTCTCCAAGATAGCCTTTTTAATTTTGGACAAGTTAAAGAAGAATTATCTTTTAATCACACCAAACAACAATTCTTAAGCCATGGTCCAACTAACATTAACCAATCAAATCCAATGTATATTCTACCTCATCTTGATTAGGATTTGAAGTTACATTTTCTTGTAGGTCCATCAAAAATGCTAAAAATAAATAATGAAATATATAACATATATCTTAACAATCTCCCCCTTTTTGGCATTATTTGTCACAACTCTGAAACTCCCCCTAAAGGAGATAATTGGGTATATAAAATTGAATTCACAATTCACTTAATGAAGACTCCCCCTTAATCCAATGTCCAAACATAGACATTATCATCTAAGATTAACAATCATCTCAAAATAAAAAAAAACATAAAAGATAAGGAGACAACCAACACGAACCCAAGTCTTCTCCCCATTTGGGACAAAAGATGCCAAAAAAGTGTAGTCAGGAGGCATCGGAGAATTAAAGAACCCATTGTTTCAGTCGACGAAGAGTGTCAAGTCTGATAGTTGTGCATTAAGCTACATTTTGCTAAGTAATTAGCATGTGTTTTCTCACACAATTGTTTATTACTGTTATAGTTTAGGATTCATTTTGAATGTTTTCATTTAGTTTTATTTCTATTATTTTTCTTTTATGTTTGATGTTAATTTAAGGTAAGAATTGACTATTTTTATGTAGGAAGGAAGATGGAGCAACTTTGAGATTGAGTTAGAGATCAAAAAGGAAAGAAAAAACGAGTCCATCTATTGCAAATTCCCACGATTGAGGGATCATGCTGATTCCCACAATCGTGGGAATTATAATCTGAGTCATAATGCGGGGCTTCATTAAACTTAAGGTTTTTAGACTATTAAAGCATAATTAAACCTCCATCATCAAAGAGAGATGAAACCCTTCTGTAGAAACACCGTCTTTGAGTGAAGAGCACAAGTTTAGATCCTTGAGGAATGATTGAAGTGAAGTATTATCATCAAGATTAGGAAAAATAGCACATCAACATCCAAAATTCTAGATTTTGACAAAGAAGAGAAAAAGTTTCTTTATTCAATTTTTTGTCAATTTTACTTCTTCTATTCTTTGTAAAATGGTTTACTTGAATGTTGATGATGTTATAGAGACCATGATTGGCTAATTTAGTTTAAGGATTGCTCTTGAACTACTTTGTTAGAACTCCTATTTTATTGAATTGAATGAAAGTGTCTTTGATGATTGTTGATTTTATTTGTTATCTTGCAACAAATCGATAGAGTGAGTAAGATTAATTATGTAGTATTGTACAACAAGAGTTGGTAGCTAATAGACATACAATCATCACGTCAATTGATTAGTTAGAAGAGAGATCTCGACGAATTCAATTGATCACCCATAGGATAGTTTAATAACTATTTGAATTGATAGAGTCATTGGGTAGGTTGAGAGATCATTCAAATGATTCCCGTTAATTTGATTAGGGACAATTAATTATACCTTGAGAGAGGGTAATTAATATATTCAAAAATTTTAGGTGAGACATAACTCGATTAATAAAATAAGAGGGAGACAAAATGGGGAAAAAGTAACCTCTAGTCTTTAGATTCTTAAATTTTGATTTTTCTGCACTTTGGTGTTGTCTATTGCTTTGTTTTAGTCTTTTAATTTTAATTTAGTTTTCCAAATTATTTGCATTAAACAATTTCATTTCTTAAACAAAGTTTTGTCTAAAGTAAGTGGTGTCTAGGCATCAATCCCTGTGAGATCGATATCCCCTTTCTAACTACAAGTCACGACCCATACACTTGTAATTTTTTAGTGTAAAATGAGTAAATAATTTTTAACATCAATAAGTTTTTGGCACCGTTGCTGCGGAATTGATTGTTTAGCATCTTGTTTAATTTAGATTACTTTGACTTAAGAATTTTGATACTTTTCCTTGTGTAATTATAGGTGCATGAACACAAGGAGCACGCAAAGAACGAAAGAAGTTAGTGAAGACAAATTTCACGACATCAAAAGACAAGAAAGAGAATTAAGAAGGGAAAAGCATCTAAACTTTTCATAACAAGATATGGCTGAAGAAGGAGAGCAAGTAGGACTGGAGAGGACTCTGATGGATTTCATGAGGCCAAGATTTAGTCCTCAAGGAGTGGCGAGAATGATGGTTCAAGCGAACAATTTTGAGATTAAGCCGACGCTCCTCAACATTCTACAAAATAATGTGTAGCTTTATGGATTGTCCAACGAGGATCCAAATGCTTACATCGCAAACTTTCTTGATATCTGCGACACATTTCGATTCAACTAAAGTATGGTACAACTCGCTAAATTTAGGCTAGGTTACGACTTGGGAGTAACTTACTCAAGCATTCCTTGCTAAGTGTTTCCTGTTGATAATGACGATGAGGATTATCAGGAAGATTACAAATTTGCAGCAGAACAATGGGAATCTCTCCATAAAGCTTAGGAGAAATTTAAAGAACTTTAGACAAGTTGTCCCCATCATAACCTGCCGACAGAGTTCCTGCTTCATACATTCTACAATGGGGTGAATCTGAGCACAAGAGGAACCATCGACGTAACAATTAGAGGTTCATTAATGAGGAAGACGATGGAAGCACCTCATAATCTTTTGGAGGAGTTGGCGAGCAACAGCGGCATGTGGTCGAGCAAGAGGAGCAGATAGGGGTAAAAGGAACAAAAAGGTATAATACCCATTGACTTTATTACTGCTTTACAAGCTCATATTACGGCTTTTACAAAGCAGTTGAACAACATACAAGGAGCATCCTCCTCTATAGTGAAGGCGATACAAGTTCAATATGAGCTGTATCGACAAAACAACCATAGCTCAACGAAGTGTTTCCTATTGGGAGCTGGTGGTATCAAACAGTTAGGTTACATGGGCCAGCTAAAGCAAGGTAATAGCCTATACTCCAATACTTATAATCCAAGATGGAAAAACCATCCAAATTTTTCTTGGAGTAATAACAATGCAGGTAGCCAAGCGAGACCACAAAGACCTCTAGGATTCCAACAAGATCGAATTAAAGTGATGGGGAGTAAGCTGGACAAGTTTATGGAGTTGTTTGATTCTAAACTGAAAGCTCAAGAAGAGAATCAGAAGAGGATCTTTGCAAGTCAAGAGGAGAGTCAAAAGAGGATGGAGGCAAATTTTGACCATATCGTAAAGAACTATGCCTCGTCGATCCATAACTTGGAGGTTCAAGTAAGTTAACTTACTGATGCTTTATTTTCTCGAAGTATATGTAGCTTATGGAGCATTACTGAGGTCATTCCAAGGGAACATCTCAAAGCTATTATGCTTTGAAGTGGCAAACAGATGGAAGAGCTAAGTGCAAAAGGGGACAACCAAGAAAAAGAGAAAGGTCAAGAGATAGAATAAGAAAAGGAAGAAGGAAGGCCATATATACCACCACCACCGTACAAGCCCAAACTCCCGTATCCATAGAGAATAAAAAAATATCATGTGGACACTTAGTTTTCCAAATTTTTGGAGAAACTGAAGAAGTTACAAATTAATTTGTCGTTGGTGGAAGCTTTAGAATGCATGTCTATGCATGTGAAGCTTTTAAAGGATATACTCACACACAAATGTGCTTAGGAAGATAATCAAACGTTTAAATTGACAAAAAATTACAATTCCATCATATCAAGCCAAATGTCTTCAAAATTGAAAGATCCAAGAAGTTTCACTATTCCATATGTTGTTGGTGATTTTGAATTTTCCAAATGTTTATATGATTTAGGTGTAAGTATTAATTTGATGCCTTTGTCTATTTTCAGAAAACTAGGACTAGGAGAGGTCAAGCCAAAATCCATGTTGATTCACCTTACGGATCAATCCATAAAAAGGCCATTTGGAGTTGTGGAAGAAGTATTAGTAAAAGTGGATAACTTTATAATTTTTGTTAGTTTTATTGTGCTGGATTTTGAAGGTGATAAGAATTGTCCATTGGTCTTGGGTAGGCCCTTTATGAATACTGGTAGGGCATCAGTTGATGTGCACGAGGAGGAACTTATGTTGAGAATTGGTGATGAACTGGTTGAGTTTAATATGACAAAATTTTTTAAGAAATCGATGGATGCAAATATGTGTATGAAAATTAATGTTGTAGATGAGTGTGTGAAAGAGATTAAAAAAGGAGTCGATGAAGTGAATGAAGTACACAAAGATGAAAATGTGAACGAAGAGGATTGATGTAAGGAAGTTGAGTTAGAAAGATTAAAGAGAACTGGTACACCTACACCACCTTCTACTGTTAAACCTCCCACTTTAGATCTTAAAGCTTTACCTTCCCATTTGAGATATACCTTTTTAAGGAATAATCACACTTTACCTATCATTATCTTCAATAAATTAAATTGTGAGCAAGAAGACAAAGTGATGGAACTGTTAGGAAAAGGATGAGAGTTGTAGGGTGGCAAATTTCTGATATTAGGGGGATTAGCCCTAATGTGGTGATGCATATAATTAACCTAGAAGAAGGATGTAGAACCGTGAGAGAAAGATAAAGAAGGATAATTCTAAATATGCAAGCGGTTGTGAAGAAGGAGGCGGTGAAACTTCTAGATGTAGGGATTATTTACCCTATTTCGGACAGTGAGTGGGTGAGCCCAGTACAGTGCGTGTCAAAGAAGGGCGGTATGATAGTGATAGAAAATAAAAAAGGGGAAAAGATTTCCACTAGGGCCGTCACCCGTTGGCGAATGTGTACTGACTATAGGAAGCTAAATTTTGCCACCAGGAAGGATCATTTCCTTTTACCTTTTGTAGACCAATGATTGAGACAGTGGCTGGTCATTCTTTTTATTCCTTCTTGATGGATATTCAGGGTACAATTAAAGATTTATAGACCCAAAAGATCAAGAGAAGATCACTTTCACATGTCTGTATGGAACTTTTGCGTATCAAAGGCTTTGGTTTATGTAATGCATCTGCTACATTTTAAAGGTGCATGATGGGCATATTTACATACATTAATGAACACTTTATTGAGATATTTATGGATGATTTTTCTATCTTTGGAGATTCTTTTGATCACTGTTTGCTTAACTTAGACAAAGTATGTCAAAGATGTGAGGAATCACATTTAGTTTTAAATTGGGAGAAATGTCAATTCATGGTCTAAGAGGGAATTGTATTAGGCCATACGATTTCATACAAGGCGATCAAAGTGGATCGCGCTAAGACAGAAGTAATTGAAAAGTTACCACCTCCCATTAACATCAAGGGTATTCGAGCTTTCCTTGATCATGTAGGGTTCTACAAATGGTTCATTAAAGATTTTACCCTTATTGCTAAACCCCTAACTCATATATTGGTTAAAGATGTGTTGTTCGTGTTTAATGATGACTGTTTAGATTCTTTTAATAGGTTGAAGAAGGAACTACTAATAACATCAATTTTGACATTGCCAGATTGGCCTCTACCTTATATGTGATGCAAGTGACCATACTATTAGGTGTGTACTTGGCCAGTGAAGGAGAAGAGGTTGCATGCTATCTATTACGCAAGCAAGACATTGATAAGAGCACAGTTGAATTATACAACTATTGAGAAGGAACTGCTTGCAATGGTATTTGCTTGTGAAAATTTTTGCTCTTATCTTATAGGCTTACAAGTTATTGTTTTAACAAATCATGCAGCATTATATTACCTGCTCATCAAGAAAGATGCTAAGGGTAGGCTCATCTAGTGGGTACTCTTAATTTAAGAGTTTAAAATTAAAATTAAAGATAAGAAGGAAGCAGAAAATGTCGTAGCGAACCATTTATCGAGACTTGAAGCAGGACATCATAAAGAGGAAGAGGAAATTGCAAAAATTGTTCCTAACGAGACTTTGATGATAGTAGATAACCCTTTCTTTCCTTGGTTTACAGATATTGCAAACCACCTTTCAGGTGGTATTCTTCCATCTGATTTGTCATATCAACAAAAGAAACATTTTTTATTTCAATGCTCTCTTTATATTTAGGATGAAACTCTACTTTATAAGATCTATACTGACAGTTTAATTCGCAGGTGTGTCCCTAAAGATGAAATGCCAGAAATCTTAACACAATGCCATAGCTTATCATATGCAAGGCATTATAGAGCTAACAAGACTATTGCACAAATCTTAGAGTGTGGATTCTATTGGCAGACTTTATTTAAGGATGCTCGAGATTTTGTTCTCAAGTGCGATAGATGTCAAACAGTGGGCAACATAACAAAGAAATATGCAATGCCACTTTTGAACATAATAGAGGTGGAGATATTTGATGTATAGGGTCTGGACTTCATGGGACCATTCCAATCCTCTGAAGGTAACACCTATATTTTGGTTGGAGTTGATTATATTTCTAGATGGGTTGAAGCAGTTTCCACTCTAACCAATGATGGCAAGGTAGTTCAGAAGTTTATTAAGAAGATTTTTATTAGATTTGGTGTGCTTAGAGCAATCATAAGTGATGGGAGGAGTCATTTTTGCAACAAACCATTTGAGAACCTTCTTAGAAGATACAATGTTCATCATAGAGTGGCTACCCCATACCACCCCAAAACTAGTGGCCAAGTGGAGGTTGTGAATAAAGAGCTAAAAAACAATTTGGAGAAGATAATGAGCACTTCAAGGAAAGATTAGTCATTAAAGCTGGATGATGCACTATGGGCTTATAGAACAACTTTTAAAACCCTCATAGGCATAACACCATATCAACTTATGTATGGCAAGGCTTGTCATTTTCCATTAGAGTTAGAGCATAGAATGTATTGGGCAATCAAGAAATTAAACATGGATTGGAAGCTGGCAGGAGAAAAGTGATTGTTACACCTCAACGAGTTCAATAAGTTAAGGTACGATGCTTATGAAAATGTCAAGCTATACAAAGAAAAGGCTAAGAAATGGCATGATGGCCATATCAAGAAGAAGGAATTCAAGAGTGGAGATTTGGTACTTTTGTTTAATTCAAGACTTCGACTATTTCCCAGAAAGCTCAAGTTAAGATGGAGTGAGCGCTTCAAAATCCTTCAAGTGTTTCCTTATGGAGTTATGGAGCTAATAAATGATAAGGGGGAAACATTCAAGGTCAAGGGGCACCGCTCTAAGCCATAAAATAGAGGGACATATCCAAAAAAAAGGGAAGTTATCTCTCTCCTATCTTTCGCTCTTTCATGAATGCATGAGGAATGGTCAAGCTAATGACCTTAACTTAGCATGTTTAGATTCTTTTAGTTGTCTTTGTCTAGTTGTTTGTATGATTTATTCAATTAGGTTTGTGTTTTAATTGAGGTTGATTGGTGTTTAATTTATTTTTTTCGAGTTTTAACTTGTTTTCTTTTCCAAATTCTTGATGATTATATTAATTTGATGTGTTTGTAGGTTGTGATATCATGGAGTACGAATACTAAGCTTGGAAGAAGGTTTGGAATTGTGAGAATCACCTCTTCCCATGATCGTGGGAATTGGATTGATTCCCACGATCATGGGAAATTTCTCTAGAAAGTTTATGGAGATAAAACCCACAATCGTGGGAAATAAAGCAATTCCCACGATCGTGGGAAATCTCTCCAGAAACAAAAATCCCACAATTGTGGGAATTCCCATCCGGAGGGAAATTTAACTTTCCCTCCCCTTTTCTTCTTTCACCCATTCTTCAAATTTTCACTCCTCTCTCTAACCTATAAAATTCTCTCCTCCCACTCTCTAAAACTCTTAATTTTCCTTTAGATTATTAGTATTCTCTTTAACTCTTTTCATTAATCATACAATCCTTTCATCTTTTCATATATTAATCATTCAAAAACACAAGGATTTGGGTAATATTTTGCTCTCTCTCTCTCTCTTAAATATGAATTTCAC
The DNA here is from genome assembly GCA_027123815.1 of Erythroxylum minutifolium. Classification (NCBI taxonomy): domain Eukaryota; kingdom Viridiplantae; phylum Streptophyta; class Magnoliopsida; order Malpighiales; family Erythroxylaceae; genus Erythroxylum; species Erythroxylum minutifolium. The sequence continues at coordinate 9,011 of JAOTJB010023837.1, forward strand.
TCATTTTTCTCATTTTTGCATATTTTCTTCTTACAATCGCACCAAGGAAGATGATGGCTTGGAAACCCACCGAACTGATCGATGAATTGCGCCGTGAAGACTTCGATGAAGGTAAGCACGATTTAGCAGTAGCTTACCGCTCTCCATTTCCAATCTTCTCGAAAGAAGAAGGTACGCATTTCTGCGATCTTAAGGATAGAGAACTAGTCACTCTTAGGTATTGTGCTTTTGAATTGTTAGAAACCATAGGAGTGATGCAGAAAATAAAACGATTAGCTACAAACATAGGTTGGAATAAGTTTGTTTAGTATGATTTACCTATTCATCCTATAATGATCGTAGAGTTTTTCACCACTGTTCGATATAATACTAAAATTGACTTTTCTGGTTTTGGTTATTCAGTATTGTTTATAAATTGGATTATATTGTCATGCATAGTCTTTTTAATTTGCCAAACATTAAAGTTTTAGATGACCACGATGATTTTTATTTAGATGATTATTGGAAAACTCTGACTATAGGAATGCACCAAATTCTTTAATCTATAGTATCGAGCATTTTCTTTTGCACAAATTTATGTGCTTAACTGTGTTTAATAAAACAGAAAGTAACAAATACTCTGCCAAAGAAATTTTCTTTTTGTGGTGCATGGATTGAAAAGTTAAAATTAACACGTCTTTTAGAATTTTTCAATCAATAGCAAGTGTGGTAACTAAAAAGAGTTTATATTTTGGAAACCGGGATAAAACAATAACAAGATCAGACATTCCAAAATATAAACTACTTTTATTTACCTTGATATGGGGGAGGTGCGTACAACTCCATACGATATGTTTGACATATCGTATTTTAGATGCTCTGAGATTTTAGAGTTCCATTTTATAGAACTCCTAAATCTTCAGACACGTACTACAGTGAGGAACAAGAGGGGAACCATTACAGCTAATTCTTGACGCTCCACATCCCAAGCTATCCCGGAGTTAAAGGAAGAAGTAGTGGAGGAGGAACCAAGTGCACTAGCGAAGGTCTACTGATTTCAGTACATCCTCGACCAAATGGCCTCTAACCAACAACAAATGACATCGCAACTAAATAAGCTCGACACCCAAATGCAGCAAGCCCATAAGAAGTAGCGTAGCTTGAAGAAGAGGTTCCTTAATTTTTGTCGAAGGAACAATTTTGAAGCTCCTTCACTAACACCATTGCCACCATCAACTGAATAAGCTTTTCTAAACCTTTTATTTTTCAATTTTGTTGTTTCTTTTGTTGGGTTTGATGTCATTTTCTTTTGTTTAGTTTGTTGTCATTTTTTGTTTGGTTTGATGTCATTTTCTTTTGTTTGGATTGATTTCATTTGTTTATTTCAATTTATTTTGGTTGGTTTAAGGTCATTTTCCCTTCTTTGGTGGTTAACTTGTCATATTCAGGACAATGTGAACTTTAAGTGTAGAGAGGTGACATTAACTTTCTCGATTGCGTTGTTTTCATTTTTGTTAAATAGGATGTATGGTTAGGCATATCATGTGCTTTGTGTCAGTAATGGAAATGCATTTGAATCATTCTGATGGATATTTCCATGAGATTCTATCATGCTAGTTGGAATTAGAGTTAATGCATGCTTAAACTCGTATTAGGTTACTTGAGTAGAAAGTGAACCATATAGAGTGATGAAAAATAGTTGGTTACATAAGCTTAGTCACAAATTGACATTTG
>JAOTJB010023854.1:0-23019 GCA_027123815.1 Erythroxylum minutifolium
TGCCAACAGATTGTTTTGCCCACTGAGGGTGCCTAGCAACTGTGTCAATGGGATGTTTTGCCCACCAAGGGTGCCTAGCAACCTTGCCAACGAGATGTTTCACCCACTGAGGGTGCCTAGCGGCCGTGTCAATAGGTTGTTTTCCCCCCAAGTGCCTAGCAATCGTGCCAGTGGGATGTTTTGCCAATCCAAGATGCCTAGTGACCTTGCCAATAGGATGTTTTACCCATCAAGGGTGCCTAGTCCTAATGGGATGTTTTGCCCATTGAAGGCACCTAGCGACCGGGGAAACTGGTTGTTTTACCCAACGAAGGTGCCCAACAGATTGTTTTTCCTAACAAAGGTTCCCAACTGGTTATTTTTCCACTAATGGTGCCAAGCAAACATGCCAACAGGCTATTTGGCCCACTAAGGGTACATAGCGACTGTCCCATTGAGATGTTTTGCCCACCCAAGGTCCCTAGCGACCTTGCCAACAAGTAGTTTAGCCCTCTTAGGGTATTTAGCGGCCATGCTAGTGGGATTTTTTACCCACTAAGGGTGCCTAGTGACCATGCCAATAGGCTGTTTTACTCACTGAGGAAGCCTAGTCATCGTGCCAACGGGCTGTTTTGCACATCAAGAGTTCCTAGCAACTATGCCAACGGATTCTTTGGCCCATCGAGGGCGCCTAGCCACTGTGCTAATGGGCAAAGCAGCCACCCAAGGTGCCTAACGAAAGTGCCAGCAGGTTGTTTTGCTTGCCGAGGGTGCCTAATGGCTGTGCCGATGGGCTGTTTTACCCATCGAGGTTACTTAGCGACCGTCCCATTGGGAGACATCCTATTAGGATGTTTTGCCTATAAAAGTTATCTAGTGACTGTGCCAACAGGATGTTTTGCCCACCGAGAGTGCCTAGCGACCATGCCAATGGGCTGTTTTACCTACGGAGGGTGCCTATTGACTGTGCAAATAGGCTATTTGCCCACCAAGAGTGCCTAGTGACCGTGCCAATGGTTTGTTTTGCCCACCGAGGGTGCCTAGTCACTATGCCGTCTTGTTATTTTACCTACCGATGGCTATTTTTCCCTAAAAGTGCCTAGCAAACATGTTAACAGGTTGTTTTAACCACCGAAGTTGCCTAGTGAACGTGCTAAAGGATTGTTTTGCCCACTGAATGTGCCTAATGATTGTGCCAACATGCTATTTTTCCCATCGATCGTACCTAGCGACCATCCCATTCAGATGTCTTGCCCATCGAAGGTCCCCGGTGATCGTGTCAATGAGCTATTTTGCCTACTGAGGGTGCCTAGTGACTGTCCCACTAGGTTGTTTTACCTACCCAAAGTGCCTAACAACCGTACCAACATACTGTTTTGCCCACTAAGGGTGCCTAGTGACTGTGTCAATGGGATGTTTTGCCTACTGAAGGTGATTAGCGACTTAGCTAACGGGCTATTTTACCCACTAAAGGTGCCTAGCGACCATGCCAACAGGCTCTTTTGCCACCAAGGGTGTCTAGCGACCGTCCAATAGGGTTGTTATGCTTACCGAAGGTGCCTAATGATTGGGGCAACTGGATGTTTTACCCACCGAAGGTACCCACTGGATTGTTTTTCCTAACGAAGGTGCCCAACTGGCTGTTTTGCCTGCTGAGGTTTCCTAGCGACTGTTCTAAGGGGACGTTTTTCCCATCAAAGGTGACTAGCGACCATGCCAACGGGCTGTTGTACCTACTGAGGGTGCCTAGGCTGTGTCAACTGGTCATTTTGCTCACCAAAAATGCCTACCGATTATGCCATTGGGATGTTTTGCCCACCGAGAGTACCTAGTCCCATTAGGATGTTTTGCCTATCGAGGGTGCCAAGCGACCGTCCCATTGAGATGTATTACGCATCCAAGCTCCCTAGCAACCTTACCAGCTAGTTTTTTTACCTTTTGAGGGTGTGTAGCGAGCATGCCCAATGGTTTTGTTTTTCCTAATGAAGGTGCCCAACTATCTATTTTTCCCCTAACGGTGCCTAGAAAATGTGTCAACAGGCTGTTGTACCCACCGAATGTGCCTAGTGATCATGCAAAAGAGCTGTTTTGCCCACTGAGGGTGCCTAGTGACTGTCCCATTAGGATGTTTTACCTACCGAAGGTACCTAGCGACTGTGCTAATAGGTTGTTTACCTACTAAGGGTGCCTAGCGACTATCCCATTGAAATGTTTTGCCCACCCATGGTGCTTAGTGACTTTGCCAACTGGCTATTTTGCCCTCTGAGGGTGCCTAGCCACCGTGCCAATAGGAAGTTTTGCCCACCAAGAGTGGCTATTGACTATGCCAATGAGTTGTTTTACCTTCTAAGTGTGCCTAGTGGCTATGTCAATTGGTTGTTTTGCCCACCAGGAATGCCTAACAATCGTGCTGTTTTGATGTTTTGCCTAACCAAAGTGGCTAGCGACCGTGCCAATGGGCTATTATGCCAACTAAAGGTGACCAACTAATTGTTTTCCCACTAAAGGTGCTAAGCGAACGTGCAAACAAGTTGTTTTACCCACAAAAGGTGCCTAGCGACTGTTCCAACTGGCTATTTTGGCCACCCAAGGTGCCTAGCTAATGTGCCAATAGACTATTTTTCCCACTGAGGGTGCCTAGTGACTGTGCCAATGGGCTGTTTTACTAATTAAGTGTGCCTAGTGACTGTCCCGTTAGGATGTTTTTTCCATCCAAAGTGCCCAGCGACTGTGCCAATAGGCTATTTTGCACACCAAGGGTGTCTAGCGACCATTCTGTTGGTATGTTATGCTCACCGAGGGTGCCTATTGACTGAGGCAACTAGATGTTTTTCCTACCGAAGGTACCCAACTAATTGTTTTTCCCAACAAAGGTGCCCAACTAGCTGTTTTTCCTAATGAAGGTGTCAATAGGCTATTTTGCCCACCGAGGGTGCCTAGCAACGATCCCATTGGGATGTTTTGTCGACCGAAGGTGCCTAACGACCATGTCAATAGGTAGTGTTCCCCAGAGACCGTGCCAACGGGTTCTTTTACCTACTGAAGGTGTCTGGCGACTGTGCCAACGGGCTGTTTTTCCCACCAAGTGTGCCTAGAGATCGTGTCAATAAGTTTTTTTGCTCACCAAGGGTGCCTAGCGACCATCCCATTTGGATGTTTTGCCCACCGAAGGTGCTTAGCGACCATGCCAATGGGTTGATTTGTCCACTGAATATGCCGAGCGACTGTCCCATTAGGATGTTTTGGCCACCCAAAGTGCCTAGTGACCATGCCAACAGGTTGTTTTGCCCGCTGAGGGTGCCTAGTGACTGTGCAAATGGGATGTTTTGCCCACCAAAGGTGTCCAGTGACCATATCAATGGGTTGTTTTATCCACCAAAGGTGCCTAGCGACTGTCCCATTAGGACGTTTTGGCCACTCAAGGTGCCTAGCTACTATGCCAACAAGTTGTTTTGCCCACTAATTATGCCTAGCAATCGTGCCAGTAGAATGTTTTGCCCACAGAGGGTGCCTAATGACTGTGCCAACATGCTGTTTTACCCACTGAGGGTTCCTAGTGACCGTGCCAATGGATTGTTTTGCCCACCAAGAGTGCTTAGCGACTGTCTCATTGGGATGTTTCGTCCACTCAAGGTGCCTAGCGACCGTACCAACGAGCTATTTTGCCCACAGAGGGTGCGTAACAACCGTGACAATAGCATGTTTTACCCATCGAGGGCACCTAGCGACCATCCCATTGGGATGTTTTCCCCACCAAAGGTGCCTAGGGACCGTGTGAATGAGTAGTTTTGCCCACCAAGGATGCCTAGCGACCGTGCCAGTAGACTGTTTTAACCATCGAATATGTTCAACGGGTTGTTTTTCCACCAATGGTGCCTAGCGAATGTGATAACGGGCTGTTTAGCACACCGAAAATGCCTAGCGACTATGTCAACGGTCTGTTTTGCCGACCCAGTGTACCTAGCAACCGTGCCTATAGGCTATTTCTCCCACTGAGGGTGCCTAGCAACCATCTCATTGGGATGTCTTGCCCATAGAAGATGCCTAGCGAACGTGCCAATGGGTTGTTTTGCCTACTAAAGGTGCCTAGCAACTGTCACATTAGGATGTTTTGCCCACCTAAGGTGCCTAGTGATAATTCCAACTATCTATTTTGCCTACCGAGGTTGCCTAATGACCAAGGCAACTGGCTATTTTTCCCATCAAAGGTGCCCAACTGATTGTTTTTCCCAACAAAGGTTCCCAACTGGTTATTTTTCCCAATGGTTTGTTTTGCCCACCCAAGCTGCCTAACGATTGTGCCAACGGGCTGTTTTGCCCTCCGAGGGTGCCTAGCGAACGTGCCAACGGGCTGTTTTTCCCACCAAGGGTGCCTAGCGAACGTGCCAATAGGCTATTTTGCCCAACAAGAGTGCCTAGCGACTATTCCAATAGGTTGTTTTTCCCACTGAGGGTTCCTAGCGATCGTGCCAACAAGATGTTTTACCGATCAAACGGGGCTGGCAATTGCCCTATTGGGATGTTTTGCGCGCCCAAGATGCCTAGTGATTGTTCCAACAGGTTGTTTTGCCCATCGAGGGTGCTTGCCTATTGTGCCAACGGGCTATTTTGCCCACCGAGGTGTCTAGCAACCATGTCAACAGGCTGTTTTGCCCAACGAGGGTGCCTAGCGACCGTTCCAATAGGTTGTTTTGCCCACTGAGGGTGCTTAGCAATCGTGACAATGAGATGTTTTGCCCATCGAGGGTGCCTAGCGACCACCCCATTGGGATGTTTTTCCTAGCCAAGATGCCTAGCGACTGTGCCAACGGGCTTTTTTATCCAACGAGGGTGCCAATCGATTGTGCCAACAGGCTGTTTTACCCACCGAGGGTATCTAGCAACCGTGCTAATAGGCTATTTTGCCCAGGGATGGTGCCCAGCGACCGTCCCATTGGGATGTTTTACTTACCAAAGGTGCCTAGCGACCATACCAACAGCTTACTTTATCCTCAGATGGTGCCTAGCGACTGTCCCATTAAGACGTTTCGGTCACCCAAGGTGCCTAGCAACTGTGCCAATAGGCTGTTTTGCCTACTGAGGTTGCCTAGCGATTATGTTAACGATATGTTTTGCCCACTGAGGGTGCCTAGTGATTGTGCCAATAGGCAGTTTTACCCACAGAGGGTGCCTATCGACCATTCCATTGGGATGTTTTTCCCACCGAAGGTGCCTGGCGACCATGCCAACTGGTTATTTTATCCGTTGAGGTTGCCTAACAATTGTGCCATTAGGATGTTTTGGCCACCCAAGGTGCCTAGCCACTATGCCAACTGGTTGTTTTACCTACTAAGGATACCTATCGACCATGCGAATGGGCTATTTTCCTACCAAAAGTGCCTAGCGACCTTGCCATTGGGATTTTTTACCCACCCAAGGTACCTAACGAGTATGCCAATAGGGTGTTTTGCTCACTCAGGGCGCCTAACGATCATCCCATTGGGATGTTTGGCCCATCGACGGTGCCTAACGACCGTGGCAACTGGTTGTTTCACCTATTGAAGGTGCGCAACTGATTGCTTTTCCCAACGAAGGCGCCCAACTGGCTATTTTTCCACTAAAGATAGGCAAACAGGCCAACAGGTTGTTTTACCCACCGAATGTGCCTAGTGACCATACCAACGGGCTGCTTTACCTACCGAGGGTGCCTAGCAATTGTCTCATTTGCATGTTTTGCCCACCGAAGGTGCCTAGCGACCGTGCCAACAGGTTGTTTTACTCACTAAGGGTGCCTAGCGACCGTCCTACTGAGATGTTTTGCCCAGCTAAGGTGCCTGACGACCTTGCCAATTGGTTATTTTGCCCTCTGAGGGTGCTTCGTGATCGTTCCAATGGGATGTTTTGGCCTACTAGCTATTTTTCCCAACGAAGGTGCCAACAGGCTTTTTTGCCCACGGAAGGTGCCTTACGACCATGCCGTTTAGATGTTTTATCAACCGAAGGTGCCTAGCGACCGTGTCAACAAACTATTTTGCCCATTAAAGGTGCCTAGCAACTGTCCCATTAGGATGTTTTGCAAATCGAGGGTTCCTAGTGACTGTCCCATTGGGATGTTTAGCCAATCGAGGGTTCCTAGCGACTGTCCCATTGGGATGTTTTGCCCACCGAGGGTGCCTAGCGACTGTCCCATTGGGATGGGAAAAGGTGCCTAGTGACTATGACAACTGGCTGTTTTACCCATCGAAGGTGCCCAACGGATTGTTTTTCCTAACGAAGCTGCCCAACTGGCTATTTTTTCACCAAAGATACGTAGCAAACGTGCCAACAGGTGGTTTTACCCACCGAATGTGCCTAGTGACCATGCTAACAGGCTGTTTTGCCCACCGAGGGTACCTAGTGACTATCCTATTTGGATGTTTTACCCACCGAAGGTGCCTAGCGATCTTGCCAATAGGCTGTTTTGCCAACTAAGGGAGCCTAGCAATAGTCCCACTGAGATGTTTTGCCCACCCAAAGTGCCTAGCGACCTTGCCAACTGGCCATTTTGCCCTCTTAGGTTGCCTAGCGACCGTGACAATGGGATGTTTGGCCCAACTGGTTGTTTTTCCTAACAAAGGTGCCAACAAGCTATTTTGCCTAACGAGGGTGCCTAGCGACCATACCATTAGGATGTTTTGTCGACCGAAGGTGTCTAGTGACCATGTCAACGGACTGTTTTGCCCATTAAAGGTGCCTAGCAACTGTCCTATTAGGATGTTTTCACCCACCGAGGGTGCCTAGTGATTGTCCCATTGGGATGTTTTGCCCACCGAAGGTGACTAGGGATCGTGGCAACTGGCTGTTTTACCCATCAAAGATTCCCAACAGATTGTTTTTCCCAATGAAGGTGCCCAATAGGCTATTTTTCCACCAAAGGTGCCTAGCAAACATGCCAACAGGCTGTTTTGCCCACTGAATGTGCTTAGTGACCGTGCCAACGGGCTGTTTTGCCCACCGGGGGTGCCTAGCAACTGTCCCATTTTGATGTTTTACCCACCGAAGATGCGTAACGACCATGCCAACATGTCATTTTACCCACTAAGAGTGCCTAGCCATCGTTTCTTTGAGATGTTTCGCCCATCCAAGGTGCCTAGCGACCTTTCCAATTGGCTATTTTGTCATGTGAGGGTGCCTGGTGATTGTGCCAATGTGATTTTTTACCCAACTAGCTGTTTTTTCCAATGAAGGTGCCAACAGCCTGTTTTGCCCATCGAGGGTGCCTAGTGACCATGCCATTGGGATGTTTTGCTGACTAAAGGTGCATACCGACTATGTCAATAGGTTGTTTTGCCTATTATAGGTGCCTAGCAACTATCCCAATAGGATGTTTTACCGACCCAAGGTACTTAGAGACTGTGTCAACAGGCTATTTTACCCATCGAGGGTGCCGAGTGACCGTCCTGTTAGGATGTTTTGCCCACCGAAGGTGCATAGCGACCCAGCCAACAGGCTATTTTACCCATCTAAAGTGCCCAACGGGTCTTTTTTCCTACCAATGGTGCCTAGCGACCGTGCCAAAGAGTTATTTTACCAACCGAAGGTGCCCCACGGGCTATTTTTCCCACCAAGGGTGTGCCAGCAGGCTATTTTTTCCACTGAGTGTGCCTAATGACCGTGCCAACAAACTGTTTTGCCCACCAAAGGTGTGCAATAGGCTATTTTTCCTAAAAAAAGTGCCCAGTGCCCTTGCAAACGAGTTGTTTTTCCTGTCAAAAGTGCTTAGCGATTGTGTCAACGGGCTATTTTGCCCAACGCTACCAATGGGTTATTTTACCTACATAAGGTGCCTCACGACTGCGCTAATGGGACGATTTTTCTACAAAATGTGCCTAGTGACTGTGCCAACGAATTAGTTTGCCCATCGAAGGTGTGCCAACAGGCTTTTTTTCTCACCAAAGGTGCCTAACATCCTTTCTAATGGGTTGTTTTACCCACAGAAGGTGCCCAGCGGGCTATTTTTCCCACCAATTGTGTCATGCAACCGTGCCAGTGGGCTATTTTACCCACATAAGGTGACTTGCGACAGTTCCAACGAGCTGTTTTCCCACCAAAGGTGAATAGCTACCGTTCGTATAGGCTATTTTACAAATCGAAGGTTGCTAGCCACCATGCCAACGGGCTGTTTTCCCCACAGAAGGTGCCTAGAGACTGTGCCAATGGGCTTTTTTCCACACCGAAGATGCCTAGCGATCGTTCCAACGGATTGTTTTTCCCACCGAAGGTCCCTAGTGACTGTGACAATGGGATGTTTTACCCAACTGGCTGTTTTTCCCAACGAAGGTGCCAACAGGTTGTTTTGCCCATTGAGGGTGCCTAGCGACCATGCCATTGAGATGTTTTGCCAACCGAAGGTGCCTAGCGACTGTGTCAATGGACTGTTTTACCTATTAAAGGTGTTTAGGAAATGTCCCGTTAGGATGTTTTCCCACCGAGGGTGCCCAGTGACTGTCCCAGTGGTTTGTTTTGCCTACCAAAAGTGCCTAGTGATAGCGGCAACGGGCTATTTTACCCATCGAAGATGCCCAACGGATTGTGTTTTCCCAACGAAGGTGCCCAACTGGCTATTTTTCCACCAACCGTGCCCAACAAACACGCCAAAAGGCTGTTTTACCCACCAAATGAGCCTAGTGACCATACCAATGGGCTGTTTTGCCCACTAAGGATGCCTAACGACCGTCCCATTGGGATGTTTTGCCCACCGAAGGTGTCAAGCGATCGTTCCAATAGGCTATTTTGCCCACTAAGGGTACTTAGCGACCGTCCGTTTGAGATGTTTTTCCTACCCAAGGTGCCTAGCAACCTTGCCAACTGGCTATTTTGACCTCTGAGGGTGGCTAGCGATCGTGCCAATGGGATGTTTTACACAACTGGCTGTTTTTCCCATCCAAGGTGCCAATATACTATTTTGCCCACCAAGGGTACCTAGTGACCATGCCATTGGGATGTTTTACTGACTATGTCAATGGGATGTTTTGCCCATTGAAGGTGCCTAGCAACTGTCCCATTAGGATGTTTTGCCTACCCAAGGTGCCTAACGACCGTGCCAACAGGCTGTTTTACCTACCGAGGGTGCCAAATGATCATCCCATTGGGATGTTTTGCTCAACGAAGATGCCTAGTGACCCAGCCAGTAGGCTATTTTACCTATCTAGGATACCCAACGGGTCACTTTTCCCACCGATGTTACCTAGCGACCATGCCAATGAGTTGTTTTACCCATCGAAGGTGCCCAACTGGCTATTTTTACCACGAAACATGTGCCAATGGGCTGTTTTTTCCATGATTGTGCCTAGTGATCGTGCCAACAAACTGTTCTGCCACCAAAGGTGTGCAATAAGTTGTTTTTCCTAAAAAAGTTCCTAGTACCCTTGCGAGCGAATGGGTTGTTTTGCGCACTAAAAGTGCCTAGCGATCGTGCCAACATGTTGTTTTGCCCACCGATACAAAAGGGTTATTTTGCCTACACAAGGTCCCTCGCAACCGTGCCAACGGGATGATTTTTTTACGAAATGTGTCTAATGACCGTGTCAACGTATTGTTTTTCCCATCGGAGATGTGCCAATGGGCTATTTTTTCTTACTAAAGATGCCTAGCATCCTTCCTAACGGGTTGTTTTACCCATTAAAGGTGCCTAACGAGCTGTTTTTCCCATCGAGGGTGCCATACAACCGTGCCAACAGGCTATTTTGCCCACAGAAGGTGACTTGCGACCGTTCCAATAGGTTGTTTTCCCACCAAAAATGAAGTGACTGTTCGTATAGGTTGTTTTACACATCAAAGGTTGTTAGCCAGCATGCCAACGGGCTGTTTTCCTTATAGAAGGTGCCTAGAGATCGTGCCAATGGGCTTTTTTCCACATCGAAGATGCCCAACGAACGTGCCAACGAACTATTTTTCCCACCGAAGGTGCCTAGTGACCGTACCAACAGGTTATTTTGCCAACTATAGGCATGTAAACAGGCTATTTTACCCACCGAATGTGCCTATGGACTGTGCCAACGGGTTGTTTTGCCCATCAAAGGAACCTAGCGATTGTTCTAACGGGCTATTTTTCCACCAAAGGTGTACAGCAAATAGGCCAACTGGCTGTTTTGCCAGCGGAAGATGCCTAGCAACTGGGCCAATGAGTTGTTTTGCCCACTCAAGGTACCTAGCACAGTTCCAATGGGTTGTTTTACCACTGAAGGTTACTAACTACCATTCCAACATGTTATTTCCTAATCGAACGTGCCCAATGAGCTGTTTTTCCACCAAAGGTGCCTAGTAAACGTGCCAACGGGCTATTTTTCCAATCTTGGGTGCGTGGTGGCTGTGCCAACTGGCTTTTCTACCCACCGAAGTTAACCAACGGGCTGTTTTGCCCACCAGAGGTGCCAAAGTCACATACCAACAGGCTATTTTGCCCATCGAAGGCATGCAAACGGACTGTTTTACCCATCGAAAGTGCGCCAATGTACTTTCTTTTCACCAAATGTGCCTAGCGATAATGCTAACAAACTGCTTTATCCATCGCACGTGGGCCAACTAGCTCCTTTTTCCTATAAAAGGTGCCTAACAACTTCGGCAACGAGCAACCGTGCCAATGGGCTATTTTGTCCACTCAAGGTGCATAGGGACCAAGCTAATGGGATATTTTACCCATCGATGGGCTATTTTACCCACCAACGGTGCCCAACAGGTTGTTTTTACCATTGAAAGGGCCTAGCGGCTATACTAATGGGCTCTTTTACCCACCAAAGGTGCCCAACGGGCTGTTTTTCTCATCGAGGTTGCAACTTAACCATGCCAAGGTTTGTTTTTCCCATCAACAGTGCCGAGCGACCGTGCCAACGGATAGTTTTTCACTCCAAAAATGAGCCAACGGGTTGTTTTAGCCATTGAAGGTGGCTAGCGACCGTGCCAACGTGCTGTTTTACCCCCCAAAAGGTGCCTAGTGACTGTACCAATGAGCTGTTTTGCTCACTAAAGGTGCCTACTCACCATGATAACGGGTTGTTTTTTCCATCGAATGTGTGTAGCAACCATGCTAATGGTTATTTTTCCACCGAAGGTACCTAGCAACCGTACCAGTGGATTGTTTTGCCCATCAAAGGTGCCCAGTGGGTTGTTTTTCCCATCGAAGGGACTTAATAGTCATGCCAACAGGTTGTTTTACCCACTGAAGGTGCTTAGCGACCATGCCAACGTGCTGATTTTGCTAGCAAAGGTGCCCAATGGGCTATTTTTCCTACTGAGGGTGCCTAGCAATCGTGCCAACGGGCTGTTTTTCCCACCAAAGGTGATTAGTGATCATGCCATCGTGCTGTTTTCCCACCAAAGGTGTCAAATGATTTTCTAAGGGACCATTTTCCCACCTAAGATGGCTAGTAACTGTGTCAACGGGTTGTTTTACCCACCAAAGGTGCCCAACAGGCTGGTTTCACATCAAGGATCCCTAGTAATTATGCCAATGGGTTGTTTTGCCCACCGAAGTGCTTAACTATGCCAACGGGCTGTTTTGCCCACTGAAGGTATGACAACAACCTGTTTTCCCACCAAAGGTGCCTAGCGATCGAGCCAACGAGCTACTTTTCCCACTAAAGGAGGGCAACGGGCTGTTTTCCCACAAAAGGTGTCCAGCCACTACGTCAATGGGATATTTTGCCTACCAAAGGTGCCCAACTAACTGTTTTCCAACCAAATGTGCATAAAAAACATGCCAACGAATTGTTTTGCCTACTGAAGGTGCCTAGCAACAGTGCCTACGGGCAGTTTTACCCACTAAGGTTGCCTAGCAACTGTGCTAATGGGGACTTTTACTAGTCGAGGGTGCCTTGCTACTATGACAATGGGTTGTTTTGCACACCAAAGGTGCCTAGTGACCATGCGAATGGGTATTTTGCCCACCGAAGGTGCCCAACTAGCTGTTTTTCCCACCAAAAGTGCCTAACGACTGTGTCAATGGGTTGTTTTACCCATTAAAGGTGCCTAGCGAGCATTCCAATGGGCTATTTTTCCTACGAAAGGTGCCCATTGGACTATTTTTCCCACCGAAGGGGCCTAGCAGTCCTATCAATGGGTTGTTTTGCCCACCAATGGTGCCTAGCGATTGTGTTAAAAGGTTTTTTTACCCACTGAAGGTGTCCAACGGGCTATTTTTCCACCAAAGTTGCCTATTAATAATACCCAAGGGTTATTTTACCCATCGAAGGTGTGCCAATGGGTTGTTTTGCCTACAAAAAATGCACCAACTAGCTATTTTTCCCATAAAATGTGCCTAGTGATCGTGCCAACAGACTGTTTTGTCCATTAAAGGTGTGCCAATGGGCTAATTTTTCCACTGAAGCTTCCTAAAGACCATCCCAACGGGCTATTTTGCCCAACAAAGGTGCCTAGCGAGCTAGTTTTCCCACTGAAGGTGCCTAGCAACCTTGCCAACAAGCTGTTTAACCCACGCAAGATGCCCAACGGGCTATTTTTCCCATCGAGGGCGGCAAGAAACCATGCCAACAGGCTATTTTTTCAACCGAATATTCGTAGCGACCATACCAATGAGCTATTTTTCCACCAAAGGTGCCTAACGACTGTGCCAACGGGCAGTTTTACCCATCGAACGTACCTAACGGACTATTTTTCCACCGAACGTGCCTAATGACCGTACCAACAGGTTGTTTTCCAATCGAAGGTTCCAAATGGGCTTTTTTTTCCCACCGAAAGGGCCTAAAGGCTGTGGTAGCAGGTTGTTTTACCCGCCAATGGTGCCTAGTGACCGTGCCAATTATGCTAATGAGCTATTTTTCCCACCGAAGGTGCCTGGCAGCTGTGCCAATGGGCTATTTTTCCACCAAAAGTGTCTTGTGAATGTGCCGACGGGCTGTTTTGCCCAACTAAGATGCCTAGGGATTGTACCAAAGGGCTATTTTACCCACTGAAGGTACCTACCTATTGTTCCAATTGTCTATTTTCCCACCGAAGGTGACTAGCAACTGTTCCAACGTGCTGTTTCCCCACTAAAGATGCCCATTGAGCTGTTTTTCCACTAAAGGTGTCTAGCGAACGTGCCAACAGGATGTTTTGCCCACCAAGGGTGCCTAGCATCCGTGTCAACTAGCTTTTTTACCCACCAAAGGTGCCCAACGGGCTGTTTTGCCACCAATGGTGCCTAGCGACTATACTAACAGGCTACTTCGCCCACAAAAGGCATGGAAACGGGCTATTTTACCCACTGAATGTGCATCATTACACTACTTTTTTCACCAAATGTGCCTATCGACTGTGCTAACGAACAGTTTTGTCAACCAAAGATGTACCAACTAGTTGTTTTTCTCACAAAAGGTGCCTAGCGACTGAGTTAATGGGCTATTTTGCTAACCAAAGGTGCCTAGCGACTGTGCCAACGGGCTATTTTGCCTACCCTAGCTGCATAGTGACCAAGCCAACTGGCTATTTTTCCTAATGAAGGTGCCTAACGACTGTGTTGATGGGTTGTTTTACCCAGCAAAGGTGCCCAATGGGTTGTTTTCCAATCGAAGGGACTAGCGGTAGTGCCAATGAGTTTTTTTGCGAACTGAAGCCATGCAAACGGGCTGTTTTGCCCATCTAATGTGCCTAGGAATCATCCCAACGGGATGTTTTGGCATCTGAAGGTGCCTAGCGACTGTGTGAACAGGTTGTTTATCCACCAAAGGTGTCTAGCAAACATGCCAATAGGCTATTTTGCCCATTGAATATGCTAAGGGATCATCCTAATAGGCTGTTT
Source organism: Erythroxylum minutifolium (assembly GCA_027123815.1). Lineage (NCBI taxonomy): Eukaryota > Viridiplantae > Streptophyta > Magnoliopsida > Malpighiales > Erythroxylaceae > Erythroxylum > Erythroxylum minutifolium. The sequence continues at coordinate 13,736 of JAOTJB010023854.1, forward strand.
TGGCAACTGAAGGTGCCTAGCGATCGTGCGAACAAACTGTTTGTCCACCAAATATGTCTAGTGAACATTCCAACAGGCTGTTTTGCCCACCGAAGGTGCCTAGCAACCATGTCAACAGATAGTTTTGCCCACACAAGGTGCCTAGCGACTGTGCCAACAGGTTGTTTTGCACACTGAGGGAGTCTAGCGATAATGCTAATGGGCTGTTTGCCCACCGAGCGTTCCTATCGATCGTGCCAACATGTTGTTTTGCCCACTGAAGGCATCTAGGACCGTGCCAACGGACTGTTTTACCCACCAAAGGTGACCAGTGAACATGCCAATAGGATGTTTTACCTACCAAGGGTGACTAGCGACTGTACCAACGGGCTATTTTACCCACTAAGGGTGCCTAGCGACCAAGCCAACGGGCTATTTTGCCCACCAAAAGTGCCTAGCGACTGTCCTATTGGGATGTTTTGCCTATGTAGGGTGCCTAGCGACCATACCAACTGGATGTTTTGTACTATAAGGGTGCCTAGCAATAAACTAGTTGTTTTGCCTACCTAGGGTGCGTAGCGACCATCCCATTAAGATGTTTTGCCCCTCAAAGGTGCCCAGTGACTAGGCCAAACAACTGTGTTTTTCCCACCGATGTTGCTTAGCGACTGTGCCAATGTGCTTTTTTACGCACTAAAGGTGCCCAACAGACTATTTTTCCCACCGAAGGTGCATAACGACCGTACGACTTGGTTATTTTGCTAATCAAAGCCATAGAAATGGGTTGTTTTGCCCTCCACATGATTCATTTAATGTCCAACATAAGAGTAGTTGTTATCCAGTTATAGATAACTTAGTCTAATGTCAAAACACTAAATTTCTCATGGTGGGGAACTATGATGACTTCAGGTCAAAGGACTAAAACCAAACCATGTTGAGAATCACTAATGATATGAAACCATGTAGTGTTATCTCTTTGGGTCCGTCTAATATATGTTCTCTAACTTATATCTATGTATCTGATTTGATAACTCATATCTATGATTAGTAAAACATGATCATCAATCAAAACATATACTAGTCTTAAGTCATTATTGTTCTACCAATAATGATCGACCAGGGACACTTTAGAATTGTATTATAATGCTTATGGTTTTACTATCAAGTCACATCCTTGATGACATAAGCCTAACACTATTCATCGAATGTAAATCACATTACATGAACAATATAACATACATATATAAAAGAATACCTTATAATATATTAATAATAAGTCAGAATATCAGTACAAATATCACATACGACCATTGGCCTATGGCACACTACTAACACCAATGTGATGTTTTACCCACCCAAAGTGCCTAGCGACCGTGTCAACTGGTTGTTTTACCCACCAAAGGTGCCCAACAGGCTATTTGCCCACCGATGGTGCCTAGCGACCGTGCCAACGAACTGCTTTCCCACCGAAGGTATGCCAATGGGGTGTTTTCCCATTGAATGTGCCTAGCGACAGTGCTAACAGGCTATATTGTCAGTGAGTTGTTTTGCCCATCGAGGACACCTAGAGACCATGCCAATTGGCTGTTTCGCAAATCGAAGGTGCCCAACTGGTTATTTTTCTACCAAAAGTGCCAAGCGAATGTGCCATGGGGCTATTTTGCCCACCAAAGCTGCCTAGTGACCCTGTGAACGGGTTGTTTTGCTTGCCTAAAGAGCCTAATAACTGTGCCATCTGGTAGTTTTGCCCACTAAGGGTACCTAGCAACCATATCAACGGGCTGTTTTATCCATCGAAAGTGTCTAGGGCCTATGCCAATGGGCAGTTTTACCTACTAAAGGTGCTCAACGAGTTGCTTTTCAAACCGATGGCCCCTAGCTAGCATGCCAAAGGGCTATTTTACTCACTGAAGGTGCCCAACAGGCTATTTTCTCACAAAAAGTGTCTAGATACTGTACCAACAGGTTGTTTTGCCTGTCAAAGGTCTGTCAATGGGCTGTTTTGCCCATTAAAGGTGCCTAATGAATGTGCAAATGGGTTGTTTTGCTTTCCTCAGGTGTCCAACAACCATGCCAATGGGCTGTTTTGCCCACCAAAGGTGCCTAACGATCGTGCCATCGTGTAGTTTTGCCCACTAAAGGTACCTAGCTATCGTACCAACTGGTTGTTTTATCCACTGAAGGTGCCTAGGGCCTGTGCCAATGGGCAGTTTTACCCACTAATGGTGCTCAAAGAGATGTTTTCCAACTGATGGCGCCTAGCGAGTGTGCCAAAGGGCTGTTTTACACACTAAAGTTGCCCAACAGGCTATTTTCGCACAAAAAGTGCCTAGAGATTGTACCAACGGGTGTTTTTCCCGTCAAAGGTGTGCCAATGAGTTGTTTTGCCCACCAAAGTTGCCTAGTGGCCATGCCAATGGGTTGTTTTATCCACTGAGGGTGCCTAGCCACTGTGCCAATGGGCAGTTTTGCCTATAGAAGGTGCCCAACTGGTTGTTTTTCCAGCAAAAGTACCTGGCGAATGTGCCAACAGGTTGTTTTATCCACCAAATGTGCCATATGACCCTGCCAACAGGCAGTTTTGCCTACCCAAGGTGCTTAGTGACTATGTTAACGGGTTGTTTTGCCTACTAAGGGTGCCTAACCACTGTGCCAACAGGTTACTTTTCCCACTGAGGGTGCCTAGCCACTGTCCCAAGGTGCCTAATGACAGTGCCAATAGGTTGTTTTACTTACTAAAAGTGCTTAGAGATCGTGCCAACATGATGTTTTGCCCAAAGAGGATGTCTAGCAACTGTGCCAACAGATTGTTTTACCCACTGAGGGTGCCTAGCGATCATGCCAACAAGTTGTTTTGCCCACCAAGAGTGCCTAGTGCTTGTCCCACTGGAATGTTTCGCCCATCAAAATGCCTAGCGATTGCACCAACGGGCTCTTTTGCCCATTGAGGGTGCTTAGCGACTATGCCAACAACTTGCTTTGCCTAACGAGGGTGCCTAGTGATTGTTCCATTAGGATGTTTTGCCCACCAAAGGTGCCAAGCGACCATGCCAACGGACTGTTCTGCCCACCAAAGGTGTGCCAAAGAGTTGTTTTTCCTACTGAATTGCCTGGCGACTGTGCCAATGAGCTGTTTTCCCCTCTAAAGATGAGCAACGAGCTGTTTTTCCTATAAAAGGTTCCTAGTGCCCTTGACAACGTGTTGTTTTGCCCACCAAAAGTGCCTAGCGACTGTGTCGACGGGCTGTTATGCCCACATAAGGAGCCTCGTGACCTTGCCAATAGGATGATTTTTTTATCAAATATGCCTAATGATCGTGCCAACGGGCTGTTTTCCTCACCAAAGATGCCTAGCATCCCTCCCAACAGGTTGTTTTTGTCCATTGAAGGTACCCAATGGGCTGTTTTTCCCACTAAGGATTCCTAGCAACCATGCCAACGGGCTATTTTTCCCACCAAAGGTGACTAGCGACCATTCCAATGGGCTGTTTTCCCACTAAAAGTGAATAGCGATCGTTTGTATGGGCTATTTTACACAACGAAGGTTGCTAGTCACCGTGCCAACGAGCTGTTCTCCCTATAGAAGGTGCCTAGAGACCATGCCAATGGGCTTCTTTTCTCACCAAAGATGACTGGCGACCATACCAATATATTATTTTGCTAACCGAAGGAGTGCAAACCGGCTGTTTTGCCGATCAAATATGCCTATGGACTATGCCAATGGGTTGTTTTTCCTACGGAAGGTACCTAGCGACCACGCCAATGGGTTGTTTTTCCCTCAAAGCTGCCTCACGAAAGTGCCAACAGGCTCTTTGGCCCACCGAAGATGCCTAGCGATCGTGCTAATGGATTGTTTTGCCAATTGAATGTGCCTAGCGACCGTTCCAACAACTGTTTTCCCACCAAAGGTGACTAGCAACCATTTTTCCAACCGAAGGTGCCTAATGAGCTTTTTTTCCAACAAAGGTGCCTAGGAAACGTGCAAACGAGCTATTTTACCCACCGTGGGTGATTGCTGACCGTGCCAACTAGTTATTTTTCCCGCCGAAGTTACCGAACGGGCTATTTTTCCCATCAGAGGTGCCTAGCAATTGTATCGATGTGCTATTTAGCCCACCAAAGGCATGCAAACGGGTTGTTTTAGCCAACCAAAGTGTGCCAGTGCACTATTTTTTCTGCCAAATGTGCCCAGCGATCATGTCAACGGACTGTTTTGCCTACCGAAGGTAGGCCAACTAGCTGTTTTTCCCACAAAAGATGACTAGTGACTGGGCAACGGGCTATTTTGCTAATTGAAGGTGCCTAGTGACTGTGCCAATGGGCTATTTTGCCCACCCAAGGTGCATAGCGACTAAGCCAACAGGCTATTTTGCCTACTTAAGGTGCCTAGCGACCATGCCGATGGGCTATTTCACCCATTAAAGGTGCCTAATGGGTTGTTTTTCCCATCGAAGGGGCCTAGCGGCTATGTCGACGGGCTGTTTTACCCATATAAGGTGCCCAATGGGCTTTTTTTCCCACTGAGGGTGTCAAGCAACCATGTCAAGGTTCGTTTTGCCCATCGAAGGTGCCAAGCGATTGTGCCAACTGGCTATTTTACCTAGCGACCATGCCAACAGGCGGTTTTCACACAAAAAATGAGCCAACGGGCTGTTTTAGCTATTGTAGGTGCTTAGCGATCATGTCAAAGTGTTGTTTTACCCCCCATAAGTGCCCAACGGGCTGTTTTCCCTACAAAAGGTCCCTAACAATAGTATGAACGAGTTGTTTCACCTACCAAAGGTGCCTAGCGACCATGCCAACGGGTTCATTTTTCCACCGAATATGCGTAGCGACCGCGCCAATAGACTATTTTGCCCACCGAATGTGTGCCAATGGGTTGTTTTTCACACCAAAGGTGCCTAGCCATTATGTCAACGAGCCTTTTTGGTCCACCGAAGGTGCCTTCTGACCATCCAACGGGTTGTTTTGCCCATCGAAGGTGCCCAATTGATTTTTTTTACCACCGAAGGTGCCTAGCAACCATGTCAACGAGATGTTCTTCCCACCAAATGTCTCTAGCGACAATGTCAATGGGTTGTTTTGCCCACCGAGGGTGCCTAGCTATTGTGCCAATGGGCTGTTTTGCCTACCCAAGGTGCCTAGCAATAGTGTAAATAGGCTATTTTCCCCACCCAATTTGACTAGCGACCTTGCCAACGAGTTGTTTTACCCATCGAGGGTGTCTGGCGACCGTGTCAATGGGCTGTTTTACGCACCGAAAGTGGCCAGCGAGCCGTTTTTCCCATAGAAGGCGCTTAATAGCCATGCCAACGGGATGTTTTATCAACCAAAGGCACCCAACAGGTAATTTTTCCCACCAAATATGCCTAGCGACTATACCAACGTTGCCTAACAACGGTGCCAGCGGGCTATTTTGCCCACTGATGCTAATGGGCTGTTTTTCCCACCTAAGGTTCCTAACGACCATGCCAATAGACCTTTTTTCTGCCGAATGTGCCTAGTGACCCTGCCAATGGATTGTTTTGACTGCCGAAGGTATGCCAACAGGATGTTTTTCCCACCAAAGGTCCTTAGTGTCCTTTCCTACGGGTTGTTTTACCCATCCAAGGTGTCCAATTAGTTGTTTTTCCCACCAAGGGTGCCTAATGGCCATGCCAACAGGATGTTTTACCTATTGAAGGTGTGCAACGGGTTGTTTTTGCAATAGAGGGTGCATAGCAACCGTGCCAAAAGGTTGTTTTTCACACCAAAGGTGCCCAATGGGCTATTTTTTCCAACAAAGGTGCCTAGCCACCATGCCAACGGGATGTTTAACCCACCAATGGTGTGTAATGGGTTGTTTTCCTACTGTAGGTGCCCATAGGGGTGTTTTGCCCATCGAATGTGTCTACCGACAATGCCAATGGGTTGTTTTACCCACCTAGGGTGCCTAGCGACCTTTCCAATAGGCTATTTTGCGCACCCAAGGTACCTAGCGACCTTGCCAACAAGTTGTTTCACCCATCGAGGGTGCCTAGTGACTGTGTCAATGGGCTGTTTGACCCGTTGAAGGTGCCTAACGACCATTCCAATGGGCCGTTTTACCCACTGAAGCTGGCCAATGAGTTTTTTACCCATCGATGGTGCCTAGCGATAGCACCAATGGACTATTTTGCCTACCAAAGGTGTGCCAATGTGTTGTTTTTCCCACCAATGGTGCCTAAAGACTGTGCCAACGTTTTGTTTTTCCCACTAAAGGTGCTTGGCCACCATGCCAACGTGCTATTTTTCCAACCAAAGGTGCCCAACAGGCTATTTTTGCTACTGAGGGTGCCTAGCAACCATGCCAAACGGGCTATTTTACCTACCAAAGGTGACTAATGACCGTTTCAACATGTTGTTTTCCCATCCAAGGTGACTAACAATTGTTCTAAGGGGTCGTTTTCCCGCCTAAAGTGGACGGCAACTGTGTCAATAGGCTGTTTTACCCACCAAAGGTGCCCAGCGGGCTATTTTTCCCATCGAGGGTGCCTAGTAATTGGGCCAATGAGCTGTTTTGCCCACCGAAGGTATGACAACAACCTATTTTTCCCACCAAAGGTACCTAGCGACTATGTCAACAGGTGATTTTGCCCACCAAAGGTGGGCAAGATGCTATTTTTCCCATAAAAGGTACCTAACCACTGCGGAAATAGGCTATTTTGCCAAAAGTGCCCAACTAGCTGTTTTCCCACCAAATGTGTCTAACGAACATGCCAACGGGTTGTTTTGCCCGCTGAAGGTTGCCTAACAAGCGTGCTAACAGGGATTTTAACCAGTCGAGGATGCCTTGCGACTATGCTAATTGGCTATTTTGCCCACCAAAGGTGCCTAGTGACCATACGAAGGGGTTTTTTACCCACCAAAGGTGCCCAACTGGCTGTTTTTCCCACTAAAAGTGCTTAATGACTGTGTCAAAGGGATGTTTTACCCATCGAAGGTGCTTAGCGACCATTCCAATGGGCTATTTTTCTCATGAAGGTGCCCAAGGTCTATTTTTCCCACCGAAGGGGCCTAGCAGTCCTGCCAACGAGTTGTTTTGCCCACCAATGGTTCCTAGTGACTATGTCAATAGGCTATTTTACCCACCGAAGATACCCAACAGGCTGTTTTTCCACGGAAAGTGTTTAGCAATCATACCAATTGGCTGTTTTTCCCACCGAAGGTGTGCCAATGGAATATTTTACCTATAAAAAGTGCACCAACAGGCCATTTTTTCCATCGAATATGCCTAATGATATTGTCAACGGACTGTTTTGCCCATTGAAGGTGTGCCAACGAGCTATTTTTTCCACTAAAGTTTCCTAGCAACCATCTTAAAGGGTTGTTTTGCACATCAAAGGTGTGCAGCAAGTTGGTTTTCCCACCAAAGGTGCCTAACAACTTTGCCAACGAGCTATTCAACGCACCCAAGATGCACAACGGGCTATTTTTCCCATCGAGGGTGGCTAGAAACTATGCCAACAAGCTATTTTTCCAACTGAACATTCCTAGCGACCATGCCAATGGGCTATTTTTCCACCAAAGGTCCCCAGTGAGCGTGCCAAGGGGCTGTTTTACCCATCAAAGGTGCCCAACGGGTAATTTTTACACCGAAGGTGCCTAGCAACCATACCAACAGGCTGTTTTGTTTATCGAAGGAACCAAATGGGTTGTTTTTCCCACCGAAGGGGCCTAAAGGTTGTGTCAATAGGTTGTTTTACCCATCGAAGGTGCCTAGTACTGTGCCGACGGGCTGTTTTTCCCACCAAAGTTACCCAATGGGTTGTTTTTCCTACTAAAGGTGACTAGCAACCATGTCAATGGGCTGTTTTGCTCACCAAAGGTGAATAGTGACTGTTTGAAAGGGTTGTTTTCCTACCAAAGGTGATTAACAATTGTTCTAAGTGGCCGTTTTCCTACCTAAGATGGCTAGCAACTACGTTAATAGGTTGTTTTACCCACCAAAGATGCCTAATGGGCTATTTTTCTCATTGAGGGTGCCTAATTATTGTGCCAATGGGCTGTTTTGCCACCGAACTACATAGGAGCTATGTCAACGGGCTGTTTGCCCACCGAAGATGTCTAGTGATCATGCCAACGGGCTGTTTTACCCATCAAGGTACCCAAAAGGCTATTTTTCCTATCAAAGATGCGTAGCGACCTTGCCAACGGTTGTTTTGCCTATAGTAGGTACCTAATGGGTTGTTTTCCCCATCGAAGGGGCCTAACGACAGTGTTAGCGGGCTATTTTATGCACCAAAGTTCCCAACGGGTTGTTTCTCCCACCGAGGGTGCCTAGCGACCGTGCCAAGGGTTGTTTTGCCCACCGAAGGTGCCAAGCAACCGTGCCAACGGGCTGTTTCACCAAAAATGAGCTAGTGTGCTATTTTAGCCATTAAAAGATGCCTAGAGACTGTGCCAATGAGCTCTTTTTTCCCAACAAAGGATCTTAGCAATTGTGTCAACAGGTTATTACAGTTTGTTTTGCCCACCCAAGGTGTCTAGCGGCCGTTCGAATGGGTTGTTTTGCCCACAGAGGATGCCAAGCGACTGTTCCAACTTTTGGACCACCTATGGCCTATGAATTAAAATTATGCAATAGAATGGATCATAAAACTTCTTGTCTTGTGCTTTGATTGATCGAAAACATAGTAAGAAGTATGCAGAATTACCTCTTTGAACATACAGATTATGATTTGTTTCATATTTGTGGATGCTATAGCATGCAAATGTCCTCTACCAGTATTCACACAAAGATGAATGGCCCGGGCAGTGGCTATTGTGTGCTAGCACATTCTAAACACTTTCGAATGCGGCATAATTTTTCTATCAGAAAAAGAACGAACAACTAAATCGAGGTGGCTGTGGTTTTTTTCGTATATCATCTAATGAGAACTATTCCCACTAGGTATAAGAATATCATAATCCTAAACCCATTAGGATTATGGAAGCCCGATAAGTTTCGGCACATATTATATCTCATATAATAAAAGCTCGACAACTTAATTCAATGTAACCCAGTAAATATATCCATATATATTTATTTAGTGCCTAATAAATTAGGTCTAAGAGAATAAGCACAAATCACATCACTCTTTGTGTGCCACATTGTAGGCTCATTTGATGTTAGCAATGGGTTTGATCACACTTTAAGGCCTATAAGACATAAACAGGCCTTTAGTATGACATTATGACTACCCAAATCAAATAAGGATCGGTAATCCAATTTAACCTGTAACCATGGTTATAAAATCAGGCCCTTTGTAACATGATATCAAGATTAATCATAAGGCATGGTATGT